>JBCFYV010003854.1:0-25399 GCA_039000515.1 Timema cristinae
TTATTTCATATTCAAAGAGCCCTTTAAAACCTTCGTAAAAAAGTTGATTTTAAAATAATATTTTTATAAACCAAGTTAATTAGTTCTTGATAACCTCAAAAAACACCTTTATTTTTTAAACATAGCAAGTACATAAGTTTAGCTCATACTTTTTTACAGCATTTAAAAACCATTTCTAATCATATTTTGAAAGAAAAATAAAAGCTTTAATAATTTCATACAAAAATAAGCCCAAATGGTTGAATAAGTGAAACATGAGGATTTTTTATAGAGTGAAGCATAAGGTATGATATCCTCCTGAACACAATTTTGAATCAAAAATTAATTTGATGTTATCTCATACATATAAGAAATTTGAATAAAAATAATGAGATAATGGTTTAATATCAAAATCCGGTGATTTGGAGTGAAATTACCCAGTCATAATAATGATCATTATACTCCTACTCAATACAGTGATACTAATACTACTTTTACTCAGTAGTAATTATAATCCATTATACTCATCTGAATTTCTTAAACTATAATTTGAATGTCAAATTTTATGACCATGTTTTCCGTGCCTTATTACAGTAAAATCTCTTATAGCGAACACCTTTTTGGGATCAAAAGAGTCAGTTATTGCAAGGTGTCCATTATTTGATTATTTATTTTTTGCCACAGGTTTAATTATATCGGAACTCATTCGGGAGGACTATGAAACAGCTGATGAGTTCCGATAGAATGAAACCTAGGTTGTGATGATCCATTTACTTAAAGAGGCAGCCAATACCTCTTTGTCCAGTGGCAGCAATGTAAAGTGTGAACTGTATTGTTATCTTGTAAAAGCCATATTTTGTTTGTTCCTTTTAAATGTTTCCATTTGTCTTTCCTGTACCTTCTCCCAAATATGTATTACAAATTACTTCAAAAAGCGAAAAGAGGTTCATTTAAGAGAAATTTGTATATAAATGAAACATCAAATAAAAATAAAACTAATTTAGTGAAGATAGGAAGCAAAATAAGAACATATGCTGGTTTTAGCGATATATATAACCAGGTACCAAGCCTGTTGATATTGGTGCCCTTTTTTGAATCTTAAAAGGTCTACAGTTCATTGGTTGCTAATTTATTGAAATTATTATAAACTCACAAATTATGTTTTAATTGTTTAAGTCAAGGGGAACGGAGCCATGTGATGGTATTCAATTTAGATACATTGGCTACTTGGTGGTGAAATCTGGCAACATGTTTGCAACTACCTTGAGACTTCATTCAGTGGTCAAATAGTCTAAGGAGTAGACTGGACTGTCAATGACAAGATCAGGGTTTGAATCAATGTCAAGTGTACGTGAGGTGGCTTTTTTAAATAGTTTTCTATTTTCTCTCTATGCAAATGTGGGTACACTTACTCTATATTAAATAGGGTGTCTACCATCCGGGAAAATCTGGAAAAAAGGGAATTAGCCAGGAATTGGAAATGGTCGGGGAAAAAAGCGGGAATCAGCCGGGAATTTAGAAAATTACGAAAGAAATCTGGGAAAATGTTTTACTCAAAATATGAAACATTATAATATTAAAATCCAAGCAGAGCGAAACTTATTCCCATCAAAATAGAAATGTCCGAAAGCGCCGACTTATTTTAAATATTCCGCGCCAGTTATCTATCGTGATGGCCATCTTGCAGCTAGGTCAGGCGTGTACGTGTAGTATGAAATGGGGAAGGGAGAAAGAGCGGGCTACAAATGATCTAACTCATTGGCCCGACCAAATCCGGTGTTATAAGTTATTTATTTTAAAGAAACACACATGTCATGCTGGTGGTTAAATGTTCAAATGCCTGACAACCGTCACAGTGAGGAAAAAATAAATAAATAGTGCAATTTGTCCTTATCGAAAACTTGACAACTATTATTGCATTAAGTGGCGTTCTAGCTACAAAGTCAGAATGAGAAAGCTATAGTTGGATGAGTCCATTATCTGGATCTATGGCGGGGTGGGAATGTAGTCAGTGCCTTCAGTCAACATCGCATTGCCTCATAAATCTGTTTATAGTGTAAATATCTTTGTTATATATTATTCTTACTTTAGTATATGGACTGTTTAAAACACCTGATATATTGTTTTACTGTTATCATGTGGTTAATTACATTATCATAGTTTATTTACGAGACAGTATAATATTATTTACTTAAAAAAAACATACCTTTTCATAAAAATAAAGAAAATATATTTTCCTTAATGTTTGAAAGCGCAACAAAAAATTGACACTAAAACATTTTCAAAATACAAACTTGAAATGTATCCATTATCATAAATTAAAAGGTGAGTTTTTAATTTAAACTTAGAATCTTTCCTTGCCCCCCACTCTCTTTTTATTAGAATAGTCTTCTAAAAACTATTGTACGTTTGGAAAAAAAAAAATAGTTTCATTATTGCACCAAATTAGTATACTTAAAATTCAGGTGGCCTATTCAAAACAAGAACGATAAAAAGACAACATAAAAAAAATTTAGTAGGTAGTTTTTAGACTAGCAAAATTTATTTTAAGCCATTTAAAACACATACACTACAATTTTTGTATAAGTGTGTGTAAATTGATGCTGCATGTTATTTTTTGTATGTACATACAATTACAACCCCATTTTTTGAGCTACGGGCACAAAATTGGCCTTGTGCGTAATCTATAAATTGATGATGGCACACACCCTATTGTTGGGCGCTACATTCTGAATTTCCTTTTCAAGATGGCATCTGCTCAAAAAAATTCATTGCATTTGGGATACTCAAGAATGGTCACAGCCATAAACAATTTTTAAATACATACCTAATGTGCGTGTTACCAATTTAAGTTTTTTTAGGATAGATATAAAAAAAAAAGTAGAGGCCTATAGATAACATATATTTAATAGCCGGAATGAAACCTGTTGTGGCGTGATAGAATTGGTTTTTTTTGGCACTACTTTGCTTGTTGGGATTATTTAAGGCTGTGCAAGAGTGAAAATACTTTATTTTATTTATTATTTATACGGTTGTAAACCTTTTTAATATAATAAAAACATTAAAATAAGTAATAATAGAGCAAAATTGTTATGTATTTTTTGATTAAATAGTTATAATGATTAATTTAACTTAATATACTAATTCGTATCCAAGTATTAGGAAATACAAGCAAAAGCTTTATTTTTTTTTGTGGATGTACGGATAGTATAAGCACTATATGGTAAACATATTTTAGGACGGTCTGTACCATATTTTCCAAGATATTAATTTTTATTTAATAAATAATGAAACTGAATCGGCGGCAGAACTTTCTCATTCGTTTACAAATAAATTTCCTATTAGAAAACTACTTTGTATTTGAAATTAAATTTAGCTCTCCTTATTAAGCAATAAATACTGGTTCATTTGACATTTTTCATACAATCGTTCTATCATATTATAAAAACTGGATAGGAACTAGCCAGAAATTACGTTATTTTCACAGAAATAAATACAGCCAAACCGGGCCGTACCGTTTGAGAACCAAACTCAGGTAGGAGAGACCGCTTGTGTTTTGATTGACAGCGGTTGGGCGGCTGGGGAGTGATGAGGGGGATGAAGATCATTAGCAAACTTTTCAAAACCAGCTGAGAAAAGTATTGAGGTACAAAAACATGCGAAGAGTAATATTCTGATATTTTTGACTGTTCTTGCCTGTTGGCTCATTGTCAGGGTTATTTTAAATAATTGTGAAACCCGAACAGAAATTCTTGACATTTTTTTATTTTTAATTTTATTTGGGGCATAGACTACAAAAAAAACCGTCATAAATATAATTATATTAATAAATTTTAAAGTGAACTTTACTGTGTAAAAAATTTGCCTAAGCCTCGTCCTTTTCCGGGGGAAAAAAGAAAGCAAAAGAAAAAAAAGTCCATAGTTTTTCAAAGAAGAGATGGAAAATATGGAAAAAAAGAAGAAATTTTTTCACTGGAAACAAATTTAAAAATCACTTAAACGGAAAACTCAAATTTAAAAAATATTAGAAACTTTTTTTTGAAATTTTGTTTTTTTTTAAAGTATATTTAGGCTTTTTTTAATTTTTTTTTTTTCTAAAAAAAATCCGCAAGTATGCCGAAAATGTCCCCAACTATTTTTTATTTTGGGTTAAAAAAAATTTGAAAAAAAAAGTGTACAGTCTTGTAAAATGAAATGTGGCTGCAAAAATTTGGGTTTTCCAAACGGAAATGATGGCTATTTTTGAAATTTGATTATGTTGGCTCCCCAAAAGTTTAAAATAGTCCTTATTTATACACAAAATATAAGGTTTGATTATTTTAGTATATATTTTATAATTTTTGGGTTTTGGGTAATTATAAATCCTAATCAGTAGCATCCCGGGGAAATAAAAACGTTTGTCGATATGTCGGTGTTTGGGGGAGGTCAAGGTTTGTTTCCCGACTTGGTGTAATCTACAAGGCTTATTTTAGTAACAGTTTCCCACTCGTCCTCCAAGCAAAAAATGGTACATTTCCTCTCAAGTTTTTTTTTTACTCACTCTTACCCTATAATAAAAACAAATTGCGAATGCTTAGACGGATGGTAAGACTGTTTTAAGAAATAAACAATTTTTTTAAAAATTATCTATTTTTAAAATTTGTTTTTGGGACTTGTGCCAAAGAATGTGAAGACCCTACACCAACTGCGGGGAACCTCCAGCTCTAAAGATATGCAGGCAGACAAATACATTTTTTATGAAAATGACAAAATGGAGAATGTACTACCAAAAGTGGAAAAATCTTTTTACGCGTTTTGTGAACTTACTCTTTCTACATCTGAATATCGGGAGTGGGCAATAGCTTACCACCACTTGTCATAGAAAACGGGTTTTAAAGGGCACAGGATTTTTCCCACTAAAGGGTCACCGAATTATTGATGCATGCATTTTTCTAAACAGCTCATTAAAATTTGGTGAACACTCCAAATCTGTAAAATTTTGGTTTACTAAAAGAACTAAAAAAAAAATAAAAAAATGGGCTTGAATTTTTCTCTGGTTTATTTTTTTGACAATTGTGGGGAAAACCCAAAGCATTACCTCAAAACAACCCCCCACACAAAAAAAAGAATTGAATGACCCGTGGTTTGGGTCCGTGTTTCAATTGGGAAAAGGGTACTCACAACTTAAAGAAATGATGGCAGTACTGACATCCCCCCCAAAGAGCCGAGAAAAATTTAAAAAACACGAGCTTGGGGAACACAAAGGTAAGCAAAATTTTTCAATGGGTTTGTAATGGGAAATAATGATAGACAGTTGGGTTTATTATTTTCTTTAAAAATTCCCCCCCAAAAAATAGTAACAACCGTTTGGCCTATAATCATATTGACAAAAAACATTTGTGGGAAACTATTTTAGGGGGAAAATATACCCGCATTCCCCGCGAAGAAAAATGAGGGAAAACCCTTTAGGAAAAACCACCTTTAGTAACCAATCAGGATTCAAACCCCCAAAATCTCCATTGCATTTTTATTATTATTATTAATTTTTTTTTCAAATTAATTTTGCAGCTTTAGGTTTTTGATATTCCCTTCCCTTTTTTAAGTAGTTTAAAAAAATAAGGCAAACAATTTGAATAAAGAAAAAATTTACTAGCTGTTTTTTTAAAACTAAAAAAATGCAAGCTATTATTATTATTTTTATTATTTTTTAGCACCCGTCTTTCTACCCCTTTGGGTTATACGCACAAAACTAGTATTGAAACTGTAAAATGTAAGCCTTTATGTTGAAGAAGGTAAAATGTCAAAATATAAATTAGGTTTTTTTTCATTGGGGGTGTTTACCCAAAGGGGGAACCCCTTTTACCATGACACCCCCTAATGTTGCTTTTTAAAATTGTTTTTAAAGGGGGCACGTGCACACACGCACACACACACACACACACACACACACACACCATTATAAAACTTAAATATTTGGTGGGGGAAAAAAATTAACTCTAAATACAATTGAAAATATTATGAAGCTAGCCTATTTACTCTAGAAGAGTCTGATTAAAATTAATCCATTAAGGATCACCCCCAAAAAAATTTGAGGGGGGGAAACTTCCAATAGTTTTTTAGAGACATCTTTTTTGAAGAAAAAACAATCAGCCCAGATGTGGGGGGGACTTGGAAAAAACCCGGGGATCCCCCTGATGGAAAGGGGTCTAGGCAGGGCCACAATTTTAACGAAAGGGAAAATTTTATTTGATCGAGGGTGACCGGGGGGGTCTGGGGGAAAGGTGTCAACTTCTTTGCTGGCGGGGGGGTTTTTCAACCCCTGGGTCTCGGCACAAAATTTATCTGATTTCCAAACCCTTCCTACACCCCCGGGGGACAAGACATCTTTGGGGAAAGGGGGTGGAATGCCAGGTCACCATGTGGTTCGGTTTTTCCAGGGTTAAACTGAAAGGTCCTTCATTTCATCTCACAATCACCCCCCAAATTACACTTAGCGTAAGGCGTATAACCCAAAGGGGGTATTTAAAAAACGCGGTCTAATAAAAATTATTTGTTTCGAATGGGAATGGAACGGGCCATAAAGGATCGGGTGCTATTTTTAGTAATGTTTTAAAAAATACTAACATACAAAATGTGTTTCAAAGATTTAAAAAAATTACTGTTTTATATCCAAAGGGTTACAAGAAATAGTATAAATTTTTTTCATTTTAAAATGTCTATTTAAAAATAAGAAGGGGGCCGAGTCTATTGCCTCACTAAGCAAGGGGGGGGGTTTGTTAGAGAGTGGTGAAACAATGTTTGCAAACGCATGAATTGCTAGAAAAAAAAGCCCGTCTTCTGACAATTTCTTTTTGGGAGAGTGTGTCCAAACCATACCAGAGTAACCAGTTTTTAACTTTCTCATATCAAGAGAAAGTATTATAATCCCCCCCCCCAAAACAAAAATTTAAGAAAATTAATAAATTTTTTTACTATCTTTATTAACTCGAACTAAAAAAAACTTTTTTTTACATACAATTCTATCTATCTGGAAACCCTGTCCTTTGGGCCCAAAGGATGGGGATACGTTTAATTGTTTTTTTTTAAAAACCCTTTATATCTAGAATTTTTTGGGGAAATTATCTCGCAAGTTTATTTTATTTTGGGACCCTACCCTTTAAAATAAGGATAGTTTACAAATGAGTGATTTTTAATGAAATTTTTTTTAAAAAGGGGGGGGTCCAAAAAGGGTTCTTATTAAAATGCATGCCCACAAATACCCCATTAGGTTTTTTGGTTTTTTAAAAAAAAAATTCTTAAAAAGTTATTTATTGTGATTTTTTTTAAAAAAACTTGAAATATTTAAAAAATAAATCTTGTTTGGGGCTAAAAATTGGGTATCTTGGGAATGCCCTTAACATGACAAATAAAAATTTGTAAAAAGTTTATTTTTTTTTTGAAAAAAATTTTCCCTTTTTATGGCAGTTTATTGATAACGGTTTTTTCCCAAAAACTTGGAATTTTTAAAAAAAATGGCTTTGAAATTTGTTCTAAATAGATCCCTTTGGGAAACTTGTTTAATTAAAAACAAAACTATTCCGGTTTTTTGGGAACAGAATGTTTTTTTTTTGGGTATTTTACAGATGATTTGTTTTTTCATAATAAACTTAATCCGAGAACTTTATGAAATTTTTTGGGGGCCAAACCTTTTATTTAAAACCGGGGAGGACCTACAGTTTTTTTTTCCCAAAGGAAGAGCCCCCTTTAAAAGAATTCAAATATAATATTTTCGTCCAAAATTAATCCTTTTCCTACTATAGTGCTGTTTTAATTTTTAAGTAACCGGGATGGGGCTCAAGGGTCATTTCCCCTTTAAAAGGAAATTTGGGCACCTTAAGTAATTTAAAATCCTTTGAAATTACTCAATAGCCCAAATAATACTCCAAAAAAACTTCTAATGATTTAATTTTCAAAAAATTTGGGTAGAGAAAACCACTTTAAAATAACTTTTACTAGAGGCATCTTCGGAAAAAATTAAGGTGAGAACCACTCAAAAAAAGCTTTTAGGGGGATCCAAAATTTTCCCAAACATTTTTCCCGGGGAAAAGCCCCTTTTAATCACTTTTTAAAAAAGTATATTTATATATTTTAAAATTCCCAAAAAGAGGACTAATCATAAACTTTTTGAGTAATTTTGATTTTTTTTTTTTTTAAAACGGAAGAAGGACCAATCCAAATAGCTTCTAATGAATCCAAATTAAAAAAAAAAAAAAACCGGGAAACAATTTAAAAAAATTATGGGGAAGAAATACTTTAAAATCATTTTTTGGGGAAAAACTACTCAAAATAGAATAAACATTTTAAGATCAGATTACTTTATGTACGAATATACGAAAATACATCTCTAGCCATTCTATATTTTTTGTTAGGATTATTCTTATGAAAAAATTTTGGGCTGTATTTAATTTATTTTTTTCTTGTACAACATCATCATTAAGTAAAATAAAAATCAGAACAAATTTATTTTTTTATTCAGTGTTGGGAAGGACCACCTTTTTTTTACCCAAAAAGGCTTGGGCCCCTGGGGCAAAAGAAAAGGGAGAGCTATCGAGAGAGGGCATAAATTTACAGTGATTTTGGGGGTTTTACCCTATATAGCTGTTAATTGGGGATGGAGGATGGGGTAGAAGGACTTATGGACATACTATGATTTGGGTTGCGGGGTGGTAAAAACAATTGAATTTGTAACTGTAGTTAAAGATAACCCCATACAGATTTTCCCAAACTGTGCCCCGGGCGATGAAACTGGGGGGGCAACAAAAAACCCTTTTTAGGGGCGCTGCAAAATTTTTTTAATATTATGGGGAAAAAACCGCGATACTTGACAGGGTCTTATTGAGAAAATCTTGTGCAAATTTACTTTAAAAAAAAATTAGGGGGCTTGGAAGAGGGGGGGGGTTTTGTATATTTGTAAATTCTTTTTGAAAAAGGGGCGCAAGAAATGTTTTTAAATTTTGGGTCTTCTACCTTTTTCGGATGCAAGAAAGCGATTTAGGCCACGTACGACTTTGGGAAAACTTATTTGGGGGGTTTAAAGGGGGGTGGAGGGGTGTATTTTAATTTGAAAATTTTGGGATCTTAAAAAACGGGCAAAAAGGGTTTTTTGATAAAATTTGCAATAGTTTTATTTCTTTAAATTATTTACATCACTTGATTTAAAAAATTTATTTGGTTGTACTTCCCTTTATATATTTTAAAAAATATATATAATATTTTTTTAAATTATACTTATCCTACTATTTTAAATTTTTTTTCGGGGGTGTTTGATTGGTGCTGAAACAAACCCAGCTACTTTTTTTTGGGGAGCCCAAAGAAAAGTTCTTTTACACATGGGTAGGGGCTGGAAAAAAAAAGAAAAAAGTGAGTGATCACTTGTTTTTTTTTTAACTATCAAGGCCCAAAGCACAGGGATGGAACAGGACATTTTTCCCTTAAAAGGTTTTTTGGGCGCCAGCTTTAAACCCAACAGGGGATTAAAATACAAATATTATTTTTGGGGGACGGTAAATTCAAGTTTTATACAAAAAAAATAACGGGGAAAGAGCCCCGTACGGCCGGGAATTAAAAAAAAATAAGTGTGAAAAACCCCATTTTGGCAAAAAAACTTTTAAAAACCCATTTTCACAAATTTAAACCGAAAAAAAATTTTTTAAAAAATTTCCCCCAATTAAAAGCGAAAAAAACCCCCTTGACAGCAAATAGGACGACTGAAGACAGGTGCCAGAAAGGCAAATTCAAATGTTGACCATATTAATTTCAATGGGGAAACTATATTTCAACTGAAGGGGCCCTTTTTAGAAAATGGTCCGTCTCATGTATTTGGGGCCCCACAGCGTTTTTTTTTAAAGGGGAAAAAAAGGGGGGAAAAAATTTTTCCCCCAAAATTTTGGGGAAGGAAGGGTCAAAAACAATAACCATTAAAAAATAAAAAAAAAAAGGGAAAAAAAAAAAAAGGGGGGGGAAAACCAAAATTTTTTTTCCAAACCTTTAAAAGGGGGGGGGTTTTTTGGTCCGGGGGGGGATTTTTGGGTTTTCCCCTTCAATTTTTAAAAACCCCGGGGGGGGGGGTTTTAAAAAGGGGAAAAAAAGGGGGTAAAAACCCCCCGGGGTTTTTTTTTGGGGGGGAAAAAAAAACCCAAGGGCGGCGGGGTTTAAAATTTTTTGGGGCCGGGGGGAAAAAAAAAAAATTTAAAAAAATTCCCCCAATTTTAAAATTTTTTTTCCCCAAAAAAAATTAAAAAAGAATTTTTTGGGAAAAAAAAAGAAAAAAAGGGAAAAATTTTAATGCCCAAAAAAATTTTTTTTTTTTTTAAAAAAAAAATTTTTTTTTTTGGGAAAAAAATTTTTAAAAAAAGAAAATTTTTAAAATTTTTTTTAAAAAAAAAAAAAGGGGGGAAAAAAAAAAATTTTTTTGAAAAAGGGGGGGGGGGTTTTTTTTTTTTTTTTTTTGGGGAGGGGTTGGGGGGGGGAAAAGGGGGGAAAAAAAAAAATTTTTTTTTTTTTTTTTGGGGAAAAAAAAAAAAAATTTTTGGGAAAAAAAAATTTTTTTTTTTTGGGGGAAATTTTTTTTTTTTTTTTTTTTTTTTTTTTTTTTTTAAAATTTTTTTTTTTGGGATTTTTAAAAAAAAATTTTTTTTAAAAAAATTTTTTTTTTTTTTTTTTTGGGTTTTTTTTTTTTTGGGGGTTTTTTTTTTTTTTTTTTTTTTTTGGGTTTTTTGGTTTTTTTTTTTTTTGGGTTTTTTTTTTTTTTTTTTGGGGGGTTTTTTTTTTTTGGGGGGGGGGGAAAAAATTTTTTTTTTGGGGGGTTGTTTTTTTTTTTTTTTTTTTTTTATTTGGGGGTTTTTTGGGTTTTTTTTTTTTGGTTTTTTTTTTTTTTTTGGGGGGGGGGGGGTTTTTTTTTTTTTTTTTTTTTTTTTGGGTTTTTTTGTTTTTTAAAAAAGTTTTTTTTTTTTTTTGGGGGGGGGGGGGTTTTTTTTTTTTGGGTTGGAAATTTGTGGGTTGGGGGTTTTTGTTTTTGGGTGGGGGGTGGGTTTTTTTTTGGGGAAAAAATGTTTTTTTTTGTGGGGTTTTTTTTGTTAGGTTTTTGTGTTTTTAATTTTTGGGTTTTTTTAAAGAGTTTTTTTTAATTTGTTTGGTGTTTTGGGTTTTATTGTAGGGGGTAAAAAATTTTTTTTGGATTTTAACTTTACTTTAAATTTAAATTTAAAATTTTAAAAAAATTTTTTTTTTAAATTTAATATAAAATTTTTTTTAAATTAATTTAAATATCTAATAATATTTTTGGGGCTATTCTTAAATTTAAATTTGGGGAAAAAAACCCTTTAAATAAATATTTTCGGGGTGGCCACTCATCGGGAAAATTAAACAACCACGAAAATGTGGGGAAATTTTTCCCATCATTCAGAATTTAAATAGTAAATATTTTTTGGGGCATCCCACATCCAAAAAAATTTGTCAGGGGGAAAATCCTTTAAAAAAAAGAAATTAAATTTAAAAAAAATTTTCAGGCAAGGAAAAAAAAAATTTAACTTCTGGGGGTAACCAAATCCCCAAATTTTCGGGGAAAAGGATCACTCCAAATATCTTGGAAAGGAGTCAATTTTAAAAATATTTCTGGACGAGGCCCTTTTCAAATTTGGTTTCTAAGGGCATTAAATTTTTCTTTAAAAATTTTTGGTGACGACCCCCGGGATCCCCTTTTTATTTGGGGGAATTTTTTTTAAAAAAAATTCAATAACCCCAACACCAATAAAGTTCCACCCCCCACCCCCACCACCACCCCCACCCCGGGTGTAGCCCCTTTTTGAAAATTTTGGGCCTATAAAACAACTGTTTTCCTTCCCTTTATCTCTACTTGTAGCTAACACAAATCATACGTAAAATAACCCTTTTTACCAGCCCTTTTTAAAAAATTTACGTTGAAAAGGGGGTGGGGAGAAACAGGATGCACCCCTCTTTTTTAGTGGGGAGGGAGAGGTCCTGTTATGGGGGATCGTGGAAAAAGTCTCCCAACGGGAGATGGTCAGAAATTCTTATTTTTTTAAATAACGCTTTCAAAGAAATTTAAAGTTTTTCTAATAGATAATTTTTAAAGATGATAGTGGTAAAATTTGGGTTGGAACTGCAATCTGTGGGGTAAAAACCGTGGGCCCGGGGGGGGTAGGGGAAAGAGGGCCATCGTCCCCTGAAAAAATCCCAGCTGGGAAAAAATACACCCCCCCCCCCCCCCGGCCCAACTCAAAAAATATTTTAAAATCTCTGATATCGAATATAAAGGTTTAAAAGATCTTTACATTAAACACCAAAATAACTTTCCCATATTTTAACCAATTTATCTAAAGCTTTTTCCGGGGAAGGGGCCACTTCCCCAAATTAGTTTCTTTGAGGCATCTAATTTTTTTTTAGAAAAAGAAAAAATTCAAGCAGGAGCAGTTTTTTAAAAAGGGTTCTGGGAAGCATTTATATTTTAAAAATTTTTGGGGGGTTTTTAAAAAATTTCAAAAATATCTAAATTTAAAAAAAAGAAACTGGGGGGGAAAAAAATTTAAAAAAAAGTTTTGGAAGGTTTTTTATTTTTAAAAAAATTAAACATCTATCAAAAATTTTTAAAATTTTTAGAATTTTTGGGGGGTATTAAATATTTTTAAAGGGGGGTTTTTTTAAAAAAAATAAGGAATTAATTGGGGGGGAAAAGGAAGGGGGGTTTTTAAAAAGGAGTTGGTTTTGGGAAAAAATTTTTTTTTTAGAGTTTGTTTTTGTTTTTTTAAGGATTAATAAAATAAATAATTTAAAAATTTTTTAAAAAATTTTTAAATTAAAAATTTTTAAAATCCCAAAATTTTTTTTAAAAATTTTTTTAAAAATCAAACCCCAAAAAGTTTGGGACCCTTAATTTTAAAAAATAATTAAAAGTTTAAATACAGTTTCCCAAAACTTCTTTGGGGTTTTACTGACACTTACAGCTGAATTCGGGCAGGCTTTATTTGGTATAAAATCTAAATTTTGACCGTCAGAATGACAGCTCTAAAAACATTTTTTTTGCAGATCTTTTGGGTTTGGCGTAGGGGTACATAATTTGGTCTGGAACTTTTCAAACGTCAAAAATTTTAGCTGTTTAACTGACAGTCCCGCACCAAAGAAGTCAGGGGCTTTTATTAACAAAAAAAATCAAGGGGGATAATCTTTAAAAAATAAAATAATTTTTTTTTCAGGAGATAACAATTTACTAAAAGGGGACTTTTGAGTGATTAATAAGAAAAAATTATATTCTTGTTTATTATTTTATTGGGAATAAAATAATAACCTTTTAATATTTATAAGGGGGGGAAACCTTTATTTTCTTCTTAGAGAACATACCTTTTATGCCCGTTTCTACAATAATTTGGTTTACATTTTCGCTGTATATTATGTATATGATTAGAGAATTTACCAATTTTTAATTATTTTTATTCGTATTTTAAATAAAAGGATATTATATCCTAAATATTGGGAAAAATTACCCCTTTAACAAAAAAATTTGACCCCGGAAACCTTTAGTTTAGTACCCAAGGGTCCGGGAACGTCCCGTGCCCCGGGTAATTCTTTACTCATATTTTAAGGCAGATCAAATTAGGGAAATGTCAAATCGTTGGCTACAAATGTGTAAATTATTTACTAAGTTCACAAGCTATCAGATAATGTCAAAGGGGCCTGTTTTAATTTGATTGAAATTGTTATTTTTAACGGGATGGAGACATTCACGGGGAATGTAACTAAATTTATAGTGGAAAAAAAAAAACCTGAATACAAAAAAAAAGCACCAAACCTTTGGCTTACGGGGTTTTTTATTTGCAATGTATTAACTTGGGGGTTTTACTATTATAGGGAAACACGTTTGTCTCCCTTTTTGGGAATTTTTTTTTTGACCAGTTGGCTTTCTATCTTTTTTTTTGTTGTTCTAGGGGAAAGGAAGGGGGTTGACAGCTGCTAGTTACCTGTCTATCAAATTATTTTTTAAAAATTTTTTGGGTCGATTTTTTTGGCTGTCTACCACAGGGGGTTCCAAACATTGCCCAACAATTTCGTCTAAGTTTTTCCTTTGCGTGTCGATTACTTGTCTGCCGATCACTTGGTCCACACGGGGCGACCAAGTTTTTGGGTCGGTTAATTTTTAAAAACCCAAAATTTGGGGCCCCGACCATCGTATGTAGATCCTTTCCCTCCTATGCATAGCTAGTCGACCAGTGGGTTCTTTCTAGTTTGGGTACTTGACCCACCTAGCATTCCATTTCCCAAAAATTTGGTTTTACTTTTTGGCCCACCAATTGGCTCTTTATCCCATGGTCCTACCCCCATCACCCTAGGGTGGGCATTGCTTTTGCCTTTCGTAATGTTTCTGTAAAAACCCCTTTTTTCCCCACCCTGTTAAACCAGTTTTGGGGTTTTCGAAAAAGGTTTTTTCCCAAAACTCCAATTGGTTGATTTAGTTTCTTTCCCCCTTTTTCCCACCTAAGCATTTAACTTACAAACCCTTGTTCCAAATCGTTCACCACATGTCTCATCTAACCTTCGGTATTTTTCACAGCTTATCGACCAGTTTTTATGATGCCAAGGGAAGCAATATGAACCTGTTTTAATTTCGTTTACAATACAACATAGTAAATTAGCTATTTAAAACCTTTTTATTTAAAGGGAATCATCCTAGTTAAATAAATTGTTTCTAAATTAAAACTTTTTCGTATTTCGTTTTTAAAAATAATTTTTTTTTTTAAAATGTTTTTTCTTAAATTAAAAAAAAATTTATTTAAAAATTTTTATTTTTCACATACTAAAAAAAGTCATATATTTCTTAGATTTCCCCGGGCCCGGCCAGGGGGGGATCCACATGGGGGGGGGTGGTTTTGGCAAACGGCCCCCCTGCATAAAAAATAATAAAAAATTGAAACCAATACTTTAAAGTTGTAATGAATAAATGACTCTAATTTAAATTCCCCAACCCCATCTCCTACACACCTAATTAAAATTTTGGGAAAACTCTTTTAACTTTTGGGTCTATAGCAAAACAATTTATTTAAAAATTTAAAAAAAAACAGAATTTAAAACTATTAAGTTTAGTATTTAAATTTTTTTTTTTTTTTTTCTGAAACAAATTTTTTGACTTTTTTGTAGGGGATGTATTTATTACTTTTAAATTACGGTGACTTTTTGGGTTTTTTGGGTTTTTTTTTTGTACCCAAAATTTTAAAAATTTATTTAAAACTATTTTTGTTAAACTGGCATACTATTATTTAAAGGGTTTTTAAAAATTTAAAATTTAAATTTAAAATTTTTCTTTGAAGGGGCCTTGTGAAAACCAATTTACCCCTACAAATACCCTGGATAACCCTTGAGCTAATGTAAGTTAAAATTAGTTTTTTTCCTGGAAAAATAGCTTGGGATTCCCCCAAACCTCTCCCTTTAAAAATTTCCGGTTTGGGTTACTAAAATTTCCCCTCTTCCTTAATTTTTTTTAATCAAAGCAGAAGTTTAAATGGGGAGTGAGAGGGAATGAACTTTCTCCCTCTTTAACCAGGCCGTCACAGCACCAAAACCCATATACTACACTCAAACGGGAAAAATCTTCCCAACACCGTGTACAACGTTAAACAAAGAGAAAATATTATCAAAAAAACCTGTTTTTCCCTTGGGGGGAAAAAAAAAAAAACCCAAATTTAACAATTTTTATCAAACTAATTTTTAAGAATAAAAATAATCTCCGATTTTTTATAACATTTCAAAAAAGGTGTAAAGGGGGCTTACTATGTAGCCCCAAAAATTTTTTTTACAAATGATTAAAAATTGTAACAGGTTTTTCTAGGCCTATTTAGCTTATTCATTTTTTTTTCCAAATAATAAATTTGGAGAATCATCATGTCAAATATACAATTTCAAGAAAGTTGGAAGAAGGATTTTTCCATGGTTACAGGATGGACCGAAGAAAGGTTATGCAATTTGCACTTTGTGCAATAAATATAAATTTGTATACGAGTCTATGGGTAGATCCGCAGCAACAAGCCATTCCAAATCACAAAGGCATAAGACAAATGAAGCTAATCTAAAAAAATATGTGCCTATGAGCACTTGTTTCTCTGCTGGTTCATCACATTCTTTGATTTCAGCATCAGCAGACTTACTGAACCCATCTTGTTCTTCGGCTTTAGTTCCAGCAGACATTCACTAGGCTACTGTTGAGACAAGACAAGTGCTAATGTAAACTGAATGTGAAACTCTTTGGTGTATTCAAACTACAGTATATCACAATTCTCTGAGAAATGCTGAAAGCAGTGTCCGACTCTTCAAACAAATGTTTCGTGATAGTTCAACAGCCACCGATATGAAACTAGGCAAGGATAAGATATCTTACAGCATTGTGTATGGACTTGCTCTTTATTTTAAATACAAACTGGTTTCAGCAGTTAAGAAGTGTGAGTTTTTTGTAGTTGGCTTTGATGAAATCCTGAATAAGTTTGCACAAAAACAACAGATGGACATTGTTGTTCGTTTACTGGGATGATTCCAAATACCAAGTCTGTTCTCGTTTCTACACATCTATGTTTTGAACAAAACAACGGCGGTTGACCTCTCAGTGCACTAAAGGAGGGACTCGGCGGCCTTGATGTTCACAAAATCATCCAATTATCGATGGACGGTCCAAACGTAAACATGAAACTGCTCCAGATGCTAGAGATGGAGTTAGCAGAAGATTCCACGGTCCACAAATGTTAGACATTGGCAGTTGTGGTCTGCATGTAGTTAATGTCGCCTTCAAAACTGGCATTAAGAAAACCTCTTGGACCTGTTGGCTTTTTTCAGAGCATGTTACTACTTATTCAAGGACAGTCCAGTCGTCGAGGGACCTATGTAGCTGTGACAGGTTCCTCAACATTCCAATGAAGTTCTGTAATGTAAGGTGGCTGGAAAATGTTGATGTAGCCAAAAGGGCCCTGGAACACTCGACAATTTGAAAAAGTTTGTTAATAACATTTCCACACACAAGACCATGGAAGCAACTGCATCCTCTGCCAGTTTCAAAGTAATATCTTGTTCCCTTAAAGACAAGCTCCTCCGACCAAAACTAGCTTTCTTCCTGCCTTTGCAGAAGACTTGGAGCCATTCCTGAAGGAATTTCAGTCGACCTCTCCTTTCCTCCATGGCAATCTGCTGAATATCCTAAAAACATGTATGGGAAGAGTTATGAAAGATGATGTACACCCCTTCAAAAAATGATTTGGAGAAGGATGAAAATCTGAAAGGAGCTCGAGACATTGATATTGGCTATGCGACACGCTCAGCTTTAAGAAAATATCAAGGTGTCAAAGATCTTTATGTTCTTCTCTTCCGGCAGGATTGTAGAACTTGCCTGAAGAATGTAGTGGACAAGCTACTTGAAAGGTGACCCTTGAAGTTTCCCCTGACAGAGGCATTACCTTCCTGAACCCTTATAAGATGGATCTAACCAGGATGAAGCAGTGCAGCAGGATGGACCTCAGCTCTGGGTATCCTAGTACATCAAACTTGCTGACAGGGAGTACAAGGAGCTTGTCAGCCAGGTAAAGTGAAACTCACACTAAAAGCATACTTGAGAGAAACCAGACTAGATGATCTTTGGATGTGTCTGCTTAGCAACCAATGAACCAAGAACTTAATGAAAGTTGTACATATGCTTCTTCCCCTCTCGTCACTCTTGAGAGAGGTTTCTCTATAAATGGAGAGGTGATTGTAGAGCACCTGAAAGAAGATTCTATCATAGCTCAGCGCATTGTTTGCGATGCGGTGATGGATGCTGGAGGTATTGATAATTTTGTTGTCCCTAGAGACTTGCTCCTCTCTATGCGCAGTGCAAATTATGCGATGAAAACAGCCTAGAGAACCAGCGATTAAAACAAACCGCAGAAGACAAGGCAAAGGCGGAGAAGAGAAAGGCAGGCTTCCTGGCAAAAGAACTTGTTGCTCTTAGAATCACAAAAGGCCGTAGCAGCAATCGATGAACAAATAAAAGGACTGAAGAAAATTAAATATTTATTAATTTTATTGAACATCTATCTCATCCTGATATAATTGTATAGGCTCATATTTATTTATTTAAAGTACATAGGGTGTTTTAGCTGTAATTTATTTCTGACTTTAGGTGCAATGATCTTTTAATGTATCAAACTTGTGTTCATAATGTGTTACCATTTCATAAACATAATAATTATCTGTCGAAGCAATTAATAAGTAATCATTAACTTTGTAAATATAGTATGTTTATTTTTCTAATATTTGTTTGGTATTTTATTAATATTAGCCTACTTATTTAAAAACAATTGTGGGTTTTATTTGCTATTTTCCAAGTAAAATTCATTGTGATACAAATGGTTTTTTTAGTTGTGTAATATATGTTATAATTTTCTAATTCCTAGTAAACTAGTTAATACAAATAAAAAACAAGTATCTTTATTTCAAATTTTAAAACTTATTATTGATCATAAAAAAATCATAACCTGGAAAGGGGGGGCGGGGTTATAAGGGCGCGACATACTTTGTTTTTAGTCGGGAATTTTAGGAAAAAAATCAGGGAAAAGCCAGGAATTTCATTGGTCAAGTTGAGTAGACACCATAATTAAACCTTCTAATCTCAACACATTAGCCTAATTAGATGATATGAATGTAGCCTGTGGCGGTTGCAGAAAACCTTTGCTAGAACAAAGTTGAGACGTGACTTAATTTGCTGTGAGTGCCACTTCTATTGCTTTTACTGAGTCATTGTAACATTCTTAGATAGCTTACTTGACTTAAGTCTATCTTGGGTTGGGGACGTAAATGTTCTGGCAACTCGTCTTCCAACAGCTCCTCACCCTCCTGAAACCAATCAACAAGTGAGTTAGTCGACCAAAGCACAAACTAACACTCACAAATAAATTAGCATTTAAAATATACATTTATAACATTTTTAGGCTAAAGTCCTTATCTTCTAATGCAGAATCAATTGAATTGGTGAAATGAAACATTGTGATGGCTGTTATTCCAATACATTACAGGATTGATACAATTATTATAAGTTTTTATAAATTCACTCACTTTTTACTACTTTTTCAAATCAAAATTTATATTCTATTTTCCCTAATTAATAAAATATTATTAGTTGTTATACCTTCAAATTTATAAAGATAACTCATTTTATTGTTGTTTTTTTTTTCTCGAGTTCTTGGCACAAGAATTATTAAAGAAAAATGTGCCAAATATCTGAGAGTTCCAATTACTTTTAAAATTATCCTCGATTTTACTGTCACAACAAATTACCCAACTTTTACAGGGATTTTTATTTTCCAGGTTCATGTCAAAACTACAATATTAATACTTGTGAGTTGGTTGAACACTCTAGTAGTTAAAAAGGAACTAATAATATTTATTAATCATACTAAAGTAATCGAGATGAAAGTTACCTAGTATGAGCAAAGAGGTTACACACACAGAGGTATTAATTATACTTGCGAGGCAATCCTACAAATCCATTAAGTTTGCTATACATATGTAGACATTTATAATAATATATTAATAGGCACACCAATTTTTCTCAACACTCCCATAAATTAAGTGCCTATATCTTAAAACAAACAAGAAGCACAAATAATTTCAAAGATATTAATAAAAGACAAAACAGACAGTTAAAGTAAACAGATTACTTATTTACACTTCAATATTGCAGATGATTAAAAACTTCTCTAGAGACCGATTTAGTTAGTTATCTGCACACTGATCTCTTTATGGCACATACTTGACATCAATGGAACCATCTTGATACTTCTCTCTAGTAAAGTGGTAGTGTATGTCCATGTGTTTGGTTCTCTTGTGGTACTCTGGATTTGTTATTAGTTTCGTGGCACTCGGGTTGTCAATATGGAGTTCAGTAGAGGCTCCCACTGTTTCTTGAAGGTCAGATAGTAGGGAACATAGCCAAATTATTCCTTGGCTGTGCAGGAGTAGCAACATACTCAGCCCCAGTGGTAGAGAAAGTAGCCGATTGTTGCCTCTGACTTAACCAAGTCACAGGTCCTTTATTCAGCATGAAGATATAACCCGATGTTGATCGACGGGTCTCAAAGTATCCTGCATAATCCAAATCAGAATACCAATTAGGGGTTCAGGCTCTTCCAGTCTTCTATACTTGATACCAAAGTTCGAAGTGCTTTGAGGTATTTTAGAATCCTTTTAACCGAGTTCCAGTGATCTTTGCTTGGTTGTTGAGATATTTTGCTGACATTTTGACTGAAACATTATATTGGGTCGTCTTACAATATCAGCAAAAATCAGAGATCCAAATGTCTCTCTTAGTGGCACATCAACTGATTCTGATTCACTGGCTAACGGCTCAAGCCGTACAGAAGAATCTGATGGTGTAACCAACACGTTGGTATCTCTAGTTTGAAACGCTTAATCATTTTGTTGACATAATTTGTCTGATGAAGAATATAGAATTTCCAGTCTTGATTATCTATATTTCAACAACAAACAAAGAGTTGAACACTTTTTATCTCAAAAGAGTTATTTCGAAATTGTCTTTTAATTTGCTTAGTACAAACGTCAGAGCTTGTTTGACTTCACTAAAAATTAATCCATCATCTACATAAAGTGCAGGGATAATTTTTACTCCATAAAATTCTCCTTTATATACACAGTTGTCAGTATTAGATTGTTTGAATCCAATGTTCTTTAAAAAAAATCGTTCAATTTCCGGTTCCAGCATCACAGACTTTGCTTTAGTCCATATTAATGATTTGTTTAGTTTACACTCCATTCTGGGTTCAACAATTTAACCCTTTAGGAGGATCAATGAATATTTCTTCCTCCAAATTACCATGAAGAAATGCAGTTTTAACGTCAAATTGAATCACTTAACAATCATGTTGTGCAGCTTTTGCAAGTAGCAATGTATTGTGTCATATGTGTGTGTTATGGTAGGAGAGATAGCGTGATATTTCTCCATCTTGTGCTCGCTTTACTTTAAAGACCCATTTGCATGTATAGTTTTTCTCTCTTTAGGTCTAGCTATTGTATACAAAGTTTGATTTTTCACTAGCGCATATAACTCTTCTTGTATGGCTTCTTTCCAATGTACAGCATCAGGGACATCCTTGGTACATCCTCCTCGGTATAAAGAGCCATAGCTTCAACAAAGGAGCATTCTTCAATGAGTCTTCTAGGTAGGCACATGTAGTCCACGCTGTTGCTCTTAGCAGGAGGTTTTTTGTTTCAGGAATTATTGGGGGTTCTCCCTCTTCATCTGTAGCAATCTCCTTATCCTCTTTTCTGAGGTCTTCACTCTCAGTCAAGGCAATTTTTCGGTAATTGACACCCTGTTTGCTCTCATTAAAAGTAACAATCCTTGACACCCTAATTTGTTTAGTTTAGCAACTGTAAGTAGTGGAATTTCCATTATAGCCCACTAGTATCATGTTCTTAGATTTTGGGTTTAATTTATGGTGTTTTACATCTGGGGTTAACATGTAGGCTGTATAACCAAATACTCTGATATGAGAAAGATTAGGCTTCTTTCTTATCCATACTTCATACGGGGTCAAGTTGGGCGTCTGTGAAGTACCTGTTCTATTCAAGATGTACATGAAGTACACAGGTAGGTAGGAAGTCTCCTTCCATGGATCATGGACCTTGCCGTCTCCATGATGGTCTCATGTCATGTTCTAAATGTGAATTTTGCTCTGGACTACAGGGATCAGTCCTTTCCATTTCTATTACATTAGTACGAGCAAATTATGGAATTCTTCATTTACATAATCACCTCCATTGTCAGTATGTAATATTTTAATTCTGCAATTATTATATTTTTTGACAATATTAAAATAATTTTTGAGGCATCAAATGTATCAGATTTTTGTTTCAGAAAAGAAAACAATTCTGTAACAGAAGAGTCATCTATGAATGACACAAAGTACCTGGCACCTCCAATTGATGGGTCAGACATCAGACCACAAAGGTCACTAAACACTCGTTCACCAACCTGAGTTGACCTATAAGTAGACTTTGTAAACAAAAGTTTGTGTTGTTTACCTAAGACACATAGCTCACAAAAGAATTCCTCACTTCCCGATAGATTTAAACCAAATGTTAAATCTTTAGATGCCATTTCTTTCAAAGTTCTCACATTCAGATGGCCTAGGCATTCATTCAAAATTCTAAGGTTGGATTCAGATGGAGTAAATTTGATTCTGAAGGGGAACTGTACTGAAAAACATGTAATACAAGTTGTTGGGACCCCTCAGACCTTCATCTACTAACTTATTATGATAAACTTTTGCTTTATCCTCTTCTATGATTTTAATCTGTATGGTACCTATTCCATTAACAGTCAGCCTGACGTTACTACCAAGCACTACAGTCAATGGATTATCCACCAAGGTGGAAAAATATTCTCTGTGCCTCGTTATATGTGAAGACACTCACTGTCCAATATCCAAGCATCACTATCCGTGATAGAGTCTATGTTCTCAAAGGTGTTGAATGCTGAGAAATTACTCTGACTGCTCAAAGACTTTCTCATTTATTTATTTTTCATAGTAGCAAGGGCTTGCTCGTGTTCTTCCAATGAAGTTAAACTACTCTCCTCTTCTATCAATTGAGCAGTTAAATTAAATATAGTTTGTTATTCTTTTGGGATAGAAACCAACCTTGCCTTACAGCACGTAATTTTCTAGGCAAAGTACCTAGTATCTTGGACATTACTGAGAAATCAACCTTTGCTATTTGTTGAGCTACTGAGTCCTTAGTATCCATCTGATAACTGTAGAACCGCTCTATTACCACCGACTGGTTTGATGCAGACCTTTGACAATATACTGAATCTAACTTATTCAATATTTCACTAGCTGATTCACAGTTTTCAATCAGCGTTATTTGAGAAACATCCATATATGATGTCAAAATAAACATTGCATTTGCATCTTTAGGGTTCCATTCATCCAATTCTTTTTGTCTTCCTTCACCTTCTTTTGGTTTTACAAGTGTCCCATTATTGACACCTAAAATTGATTTGGCTCAAAGGGTACATCGTACTTCAAACAATCATTGTTGATAGTTTTTGCCACCAAGCTTTCAACTACAGCTAATTATTCAATTATATTATCAGCCATGACAGAGAGTTAAAATCAAAAGTGTACTTACACAAAGTATCCAACTTATCTTGCTTTGGTATGGTTCGATTAACTCATGTGAATGACAAACTTCAAAACAAATTTTACTGTCTTTTCACAGCAAACAGTTAAGTACTAGGTGTATTGCATAAAACTGGGCCCATAATCTGTTGAATTATTTCACATTCAATGAACACTCTAGTAGTTAAAAAGGAACTAATAATATTTTATCAATCATACAAAGTAGTTGAGATGAAAGTTACCTAGTATGACCAAAGAGGTTACACATACAGAGGTATTAATTATACTTGCGAGGCAATCCTACAAATCCACTAGGTTTGCTATACATACGTAGACATTTATAATAGATTAATAGGCACACCAATTTTTCTCAACAAGAACTAATGCAACAAAATGTGAATTGTACTGTTCCTATCATTGAGAGCAGCACCAGAAGAATTGCATCAATATCATCATTTGTATCATCAGAATGGTCACTTCAAGGTAATCAATATCATCACTTGTATCATCATATATCATCAGAGTGCTCAATCAATAGGAATGATGCATTGGAACATTTGAGAGAAAGCCCAGTTTTTTATTAACATTGTAATATGGTCGCCTGAATTTATTTTAAATCTATTTAATATATACTAAATTAAATGGAAAATACTTTATTATATATCGTGTAAGTATTTTGTATGTATTTGAAATTTATGGTAGATTAGTTCAATGTAAACATTATATATTTTATCTTTATTGAAACAATACCACCAATTTGTATTTAACTTTACGAACCATGTGTTTAAAATAGCTGTGAATCCATCTTGAGGTGTTCATGGCTTTTACACATCACTTTGCTTAAGACATTTTTGTGTGGAGCTACTCTACCAAATGTGCCTTGTCTGAGTGTGTACAAAACCAACCGAATGTTTAGGATTTCAGTGCAATGTTATAAAGTTATCCTTCATTCCTGCAACCAACACTCCTTTCTTTTAGGATTTAAAGTGACAGTATCCAAGCCAGAAATGATAAACATTAACATTAGTATCAGTTTTTATCTTACCACAGGTCTTGTTATCCACATAGTAACACTAATAGAAAAGGAGTGCAAGAGGTACAATTTGGAGGAAGTGTAGCTGCATTTTCATAAATTTAGGTACACTTCCTTTGATTAGCTTTGTATCTGGCTTCAAAGTGTAGCTGTACACCCGAAAATAAAATAGATATGTTAGGGGAAAGGATGAAGAGAAAAAGGACCTTTATTGAGTTATGTTATTTCATCATCATCTCATATTCTTCTTCCACCATACTTCCTCCTTTAATCACTTCTATCGTGTCTTTCTCACTTGCACACTTTCTGTTTTCTGCTCCTCCATCTCTTTCTTGGTCGCCCTTGCAGTATCTAGCCAACATTATGTTTAGCACCGTGTCTTACTACCCATTCAGGTTACACTCTTATGTACTAATTACGCTAATGGTTTTAGGGATTAGGAAGGTTACATTCATAGGAAGTGTACCCAAATTGTTGTGGAGGAAAAGTGGAAAACATTTCAGTACAGCCGACTCTGATTCAAACCTCAATATCTGTGTCATCAGCAGTCTAGTCTACTGCGAGAGTAGCGTGTTAGACTATGCGGCCACCCAAGTTGGTCCCAACATGATTCATCTCAGTTATTCTCTTTGGTATTGTCTCCTTTATCATCCTCATTGCATGACCATACCACTCAGCCTTGTTTCCTCTACTATCTCATTTACTCCAACATCCTCATTACATAACAATAACAATTATTATTATCATTATTATTATTATTATTATTCATGGTGTCTACTCAAAATGACCAATGAAATTCCAGACTTTTTCCCCTGATCATTTCCTAAAATTCCCGACTAAAAAGTATGTCACATCCTTCCAACTCCCCCCTCCCACCTCATTTTTCTACTAATCTTTTTTATTAATAATAAGTTTTAAAATTTAAATAAACATATTTTTTTAAATTGGTATTAACATTGTTTACTAGGAATTATAAAACATATTACACAGCTACAAACAAAAAAACAACAGTGTTTGAATAACATTATTATTTACTGATTTAATGAATATTATAATTCATATTTTGAGTAAAACAACATTTTCCTGGATTTTTGTTGTAATTCACCAAATTCCTGACTTATTCCCATATTTTCTGATCACTTCAAATTCCCGACTTATTCCTGTTTTCCCATCTCTTCAAATTCTCGACTATATTCCCATATTT
>JBCFYV010003855.1:0-25100 GCA_039000515.1 Timema cristinae
TATAAATATTAACCACAACCAAGGAATTTATTTCTACTCCCAAAAACAGTTGGCACAATTTGTTTCTAACAGTTTAATTCAAAATTCAAGATGGAGTAATCCATTGTTTGTGTTATTTGTACTCTCTTCTTCTTTGTGTTTGATAAAGGCAACAATGCCGAAATATTATTATATTTGTGTTTAAAATGTGTGTGTGACTACTTCTACTATAGAAGACAGAAGAAAGGAAGAAGATGTCACCTTTGTGCATTGGATTCTTCCCACATCTTTCCTCTTTCCCTAGGTGGGCTTTCTTCATCAAATTTATTCTTATTCTTAGTAGTTTATTTTCCCTCTTTCTTTAGTTTTATCAATTTCCTTTATTATAAAATTCCTAAGCATTGATAACAATTACAAACAAAATTGCTACTCTCAATTTTTCGGCAAAATGACTTTAAGGTTTCTGGTCTGATGTGTATATTATCATTTTCTATCATATCTCTGAAACAATTTGAGATATGAAATTATTTAGCATTGCAAATCTGTAGGTCTATCTATATTACAAATATTTTATCCAAAATATATTTTTAACTTTTCAAACACTTAAGGTAAAGTGTTGCAACCGTCAAAAAAATCTAACCAAAGATGTTGATGGACGTCAACGTTTCATGAGACACCAAACCCTAAAAAGAGGTTTTTGCAATGGCGTCTGTCTGTGTTTATGTTTAAGATTAAAATTAAGAATAGTTTTGTAAAGGATTTAAAGAGAATAAAATCACTTTTCTCAAAAAGGGTCTAACAATTTTGATTAAAATTTGTATCCAGGCGTTGATTAAGAGTATAAACAAATTGGTTATTCTCATTTTCTTATGAAAATGACTTTTAGGGTTCTTTGCAGAAGTGGAAATTTCCTTACCTCCACAATTATTTGTGATACTAAATAACTTATCATTGCAAAATTGTAGTACTATTAAAAATTAAAAACCTCTATTTGGAATATATCTGTATAAAACCAAAAGTTTAGGAGATATTGGTAAATATATTATCATTTTGTAATCTTTAATTGTACAGAGGTACTACTTAAGTTTTAACGCAATAATTATCTAATTCCATAAAGTAAGTAGATAAATAAGTCTCGCAAAAGTTTTTTTCTTTTTTCTTTTACCCCCTAAGTGAAATGTTTGTACAGCAATAATCTAGCTCTGGGTATTTTAGACCCACTAGTCAATATTTACCTTTTTCATTGGTCTGAATTTATAAATGAAGGATTTAATAAAAATCTGATAACCATAAGATGTGTAACCCTTAATAAAATCTTGAAGATTTTAACCGGAAGTTGAAATTTTAATACGAGGTATTGACGTTTGTGAACTCTATTTCTATATTTATTTTTTTGGGTCCAAATATACTAGTGAGGACTTTAATTCTTTAAAACGGAAATCATAAAATTTAAATTCGGGCGTCAAAAGATGTTAAACATAAGCATAATGCAATTTTTTTGGGGGTTTGCTAGTGTATATTATTTCATCTCACCTTTATTATGATTTTTGAGTAAATCTCTCAATTTTCAAACAATAGAGTGAGACAGTCTCTGTGCGGAGTTTCGTAACATTTATTTGTATTTGAACTACTAATTTTGGATGTACGTGTATTAACCCATAATGATGTTCTTGCAGTTTAAGGAGCTTGGCGCTGTTGTATATAATTGTAGTTGTCTCGCAACTGATGCAGCTAAATTGTTTGATGTAAGTTTTGATGATAACATAGTCAAGTCATTTTATTTATTTATATATATATATCTATCCTTTTCACTTTTTATCTTTGCAATTTTTGAAACTTTCACAGTTTTACATTGTATTAGTTGAATAAACTAGTATTTTTTAGTCCACCAGCACATTTTGTGAGAGGTTTGGCATCTAAAACGCAAGCAGTAACCAGGCACAATGGTTCACTTGAGAAATATTATTTTATGGACAAACTCTAGCTCACATTTATTTATTTATACTAGTTTGTGTACAGTATATTTGTTTTATTATGTAATATAGGTAATTAAAATTCATCACATGAATTTTTTATCAAAGAACTTTTTTTAGTCATGCTTAAAACATATTTTTAGAATCTATTTATATTTACACCAAAGAGGATTGATAAAAAATAAACAATTATAATAAAGGAGAAATGGCTCCAAACGGCTATATTAAATTAAACATTGAAGGGAGGATATAAAGGCAAGGCCTACACACTAGAAAATTGCGGGCCTTACAGTTCACATTATAACAATTATTTTATTTGATAAGTTACAATTTAAAATAAATTAATATATCAATTTTGAGCTTACATACTTTTTTTCCTTTAAAATAATTCTACAAAACTCCAAAATTTAAGTTCTTTGTTCAGACTTATAACCGCAACCAATTAATAGATTTTGTCCCTATTCAGAAATATTTTTCACATCTACCCCTACAGTTTACTTAATTGAAACTATAAAATTTAATCCTTCTTTGATCAAACTGCCCAAAGTTTCTAAATTTTTTTTTTAGTGATTGGGAAGACTAAACTTCGATTAAGATTATAAAAGGGGGTCGGGGCAAAAACACGACAACTCTTATTTTATAAAAAAAATGTGTTAGCAGTGATTTCTGGTAGCTTACCTCTTGAACTAAAAGTTCTTTTTATAATCAACCAAGACCTAGAGGATAAGTAATATACATGAATAGTTTATTTATTTTTTACAATTAGATTTCAAGATTTTATAAAATTTTATATAGTGAAAATATCACATCTAAATTAATGAGGACTATTATTATTTTGCCTTGAATCCCTAAAATCTGAAAAATAAGTACAAGTCCTAAAGTGAAAAATAACTTTTAATTTTTTGTCTGTTTCACAGTCCGTTTTCACGGGAAATTATTTCCCGAAATAGTGAATGTGAGGAATGCCAGGTCTCCACCGTGGTTCGGATTCCACGTTAAACTGTAGGTCCTCCATTTCATCTCACAATCACCCTACCATTACACATTAGCATAACTGCGTATAACCCGAACGGGTAGTAAGACGCTGTGCTAATAATAATATTTCCCGAAATGAAAATGTCATTAAGGGTAAAGAAGGAGTCTGTAGTCTCTTATAGACCATTCATATGACAATTATTGTCAAGTTTAGCTCGGCTTCAAACTAAATAAAAGTGTAGGTTTGGCTACATTTTCTCACTTTGGAAGAATATACGGGTGAGTTCAATTCAAATTTGAATCGAATAACATAAGATATTCCCAAAGCAAATCGAAGTTTAAATCTTTAAAAAATGTTTAGTGTTGGATAAAGATATAATACTTTGTATAGCTATATAGATATATTTAATATAGGTCTGAGATATAATTTATAAAATGCTATCATTCCAAACACAATTGATATATTTGGTTTTAAAATGATATTTTAAGCTATTATCACAAAATTGAATTCAATCATTTTAATATAATTGTTTTTATGCGAACACTGATATGTGATGGAAATAATAGCAGAAAATTAAAAAAAAAAACTTCTTTTTTTGTGTTATTGGTAACTGTCAAATCTTAAATTTTACTCTCGAATCGAAGTTAAAGCAAATAATTATTCTAAGTTGAGAAAGAATAAGTTGGTATTTTATTTTCCTACCACATACACAATTATTCATACTATTAAATTGTATGGTAGCACTTGTTCATGCACTAAATGTTATTAAATAAATGAAAGACGAGTCTTTAAAAATTTAAAATTTAAATTTTGTAAATGGTTGCTTACTTTTATTTAAAGAAATGCTGCTACTTTTCACTAAATTCTCCCTTCCACATCTCCACACTTATATAAAACCTGGCTTTGTACAAGATGCTAAAAACTTTGTAATTTAAAATCTACAAATAAACTAGGGGTCTGTGAGCTAGGGTGTTTTCATTCGAGTTGAGTATTTCTGAAAGCTCCTGAGTTTGAGTCGAGTTCGAGTATATTAATAATTTTAAAATGTTAAAGTATAATTAAACACATGTTCTTTAAATATTAATGACATTCATTTTTATAAAGAGTAAATAATTTTGAAAAAATATAATTTATACAATGGAAATATCTGTTTTTAAATTAAAAATATCACTTATAAAACACAATTTAAAAATAGAAACCACACTCAAATAAAAATCTAATAAAAAAATGATTAAAATTGTTACTCCTGTCTTAAGGACATTAAAACTACACCAACGATAATTATAAAAAAAAGTTAATAAAATTGATAATTGCATGATGGCTCAGAAATGTTTAACAAAACATTGTGGAAACACTGTACAGTGATGTAAAGTAAGTGATAGTGAAGGAAGCCAACCTGAAAGGATAGTTAGGTTAGGCCTTGATAAAAACACACACCTCTGTCTTCATGTCTTCTTAAACTTTTACACTTCCCACTTCTTCAAACTCCCACAGTTGCATATTAGTTTGAATTTTCGTGAGTATTACTCTTTCATTAATGTGTCTTCATATGAAAGATAAATATTTATGAAAATTTAAAACAATGTGCAACTGTGGAAATTTGAAGAAGTGGGAAGTGTAAAAGTGTAAGAAGATATAGAGAAGTGTGTTTGTTTATAACTAGGCCTAACCTAATTATCCTTTCAGGTTGGCTTCCTTCACTATCTATTTACATTATTATAGAGTGTTTCTACACTGTCTTGATAAAAAGTTAATAAAATTGATGTTTTAATAAGCTAATATTACCCCAAAATTTTCTTCAGTAACTTAATTTACCCTATAAGAAAACATAAGAATCATAAAAAAAGAAATTTGAAGTTTTTTGTATTTCGTTTATCATTCCTTAGTGTAATCGTGCACTATCACATCTTCTGTTCCATTTCCATTCCTTTATGCGCAGTTGTACGGACTCTCATTAGACATTATTTTATTGAGAAATTTACCTCAATTCAACTTTTAATCCTTATAAAAAAAGTTGATGCTGTGACTTTAAAATTAAAAATAATATTTCTAGCAAACAATATGAAATAGTAAATGCTTTTTTATATAAATAAGTTTGGTAAAATATATTTGCAAAAAATAAGAATGACATTGGTTTTAAACAGGTTAACCAACATAATTCTTTAACAAAATAGTTACTAAACTAGAACTAGTTTTGTATCTAAATATATTAATTAATACAAGTTTTAAATATTTTAAGTTTGAAAACATTTAGTATAATATATTCTTGATATTTAATATAACATACATTATTATTTTAGAAAGGAATCAGGTAAAAATAATAAAAAGAATCATTCATTTGTTTAATAATCTTAGATATTTTTATTTTCATTTCTTTGTCATGGCAACATAAGTAAACAACTTCAATCAAGTACAATTCAAAATGTACTACAGTTTTGAATAAATTTACCGGCCGACATTGGTTTTAATGCTCTCTTACGTTATTAATGTGAAATTGAAATTAATTTTAAACAATTTGTTAAGCAATTGAATGATTTATAAGTGGGAATGCCGATATCTCAATTAAATAGATTATGAATACTATTGCGTTTTAAAAATTGATTATTTAGTAAATCAAGTTGAAGCTCAAAAATGACGAGCCTACAAAACTTTCTCGAGCTTAAGCGACGAGCTCGACACGGAGCTCAGAATATGAGTACTCACAGAGCCCTTAAATAAACCATTCCAATGTAATTTATTTTCTAAGTGGATAAAACAGCTGGTTGTTTTCATTGTCCAGGTGTACTGGTTTCTTGGTGACCCCAAAGCGGCCATTCCACCTGTTTGGCCATCAAACCTATCAACGTTCTACAATATCAACACTCCTATGAACATTTCTTTCAATGGGACTGAAGTGCAAACTTACCTGGGAGTAAGTGAACTTGTGGTTTCATTAGTCACTTGTTTGAGTAAGTTTTATCATCAACATGAAACATAACAAACATACTCTTGACCTCAGTTCAGGTTCGACAATATATGTATCCCTATGAGGAAAACTTCTTTTTGCTTTGAGGTAACTATATTATATTGGGAAAAGGGTAATGGAAAGGTAGGTAGATAGAAACAATAAAGGGTGTACACAGTTCTCACTTTACATTGCTGCCATTGAGCAACGAGGTAACGATTACCATTTGAAAAAAATCCATTTTTACCGCCTAATCCCCTGACCTAGGTTTCAGTATATCGGAACTCATCATCAAGGACTGTGAAACGCGCAACACAACTTTCTAAAAGGGAAAACCAAAATCACAAACTGGAGAAAATGAGACCTTGCAAATAATAAAAATTCGAGTCAATCTTGAGCTAGCTTTCCATAAATCTCCTGAGAATATAGTAGAACTTTGCCTGAATAAATATACAACTCTAAAACTTAATTATAGAAATAAAAAACAAACATACTAAAATTAGAATTGGGTCGAATACACTATTTTACGAATCCAAATCTTGAAATATGAATCTCCATTTTACCTTCATGGCCTGAATCTTGGATAAAATTATGAACATAAGAAGAAATATAAATATAATACTATACAAGTAGAAAATACAAATAGTAACTAAATATTAACAATAATTCTTATAATCCACTCGTCATAATATTCATACATTCAGTTTAATGTTAAATTACTGGTCTGGGGCCTAGTTGTTAAGTTCATCATATAATTATTTCCGAACCATCAACAAAGCTATAAAACAAATTTCAATTGAAGAATTGATTTTTTTTCTATGGATTTCAGTTTCCCAATCTGAAATTTTCTCAAATTTCAAATATCCTCAAGGGATTTGATGGCCCATCCCTATCATTTATATAATTTTCTTTTTTAAAATGTTTGACAGGTTTATCCAAGGTGTACAATACTTTTTTAATTTTAAAATGTAATTCAATTTCTACATATTTGAACATGCGAATAATAATTGAAGAATCAATTAAATTGAAAAATGACACCTTGAAAAGGGTATCAAACCCGGGACTTTCGGGTTAGCTTGCCAATGTTCTAACATTCAGCTAACTAGAGACCACCCCTAGCCCAGTCTCATTCTCATTCTTCACTCATATTTGAAGGCAGAGGTTGTGATAGACGTGTGAAGAGCTCGTTCGTATAACCAGTTTTAAATAATTATATTTTATTTAAATCGGAGCCCAAAAAAAACTAGCAACCAAACTTAATAGAATTTTTAATTTCAATTTTAACTAGTTGTTCTAAAGAGACAACTTGAACTTTAGGATGACATCAAACGGGTATAAACTAAAAATCCACACTCGATTGGTTGCTACAGTTTTTTGGCTCTTTGTAAATTAAAACAAAATGAACCATACTGCTTTTGGGAACGAACTCTTCAATTAAAATGAACACTTTGTTTACCCTGAAAGGTGAGCAGTTGTAGCTATAGTGGTCAGTCACTTGTTGGGAAGTCAAGCCTTACGGCCTTTTGAGTAGCCTTTCGGGCTAATCTTTCCTACTGGAATTCTACTATATTTTGTTTCAATGCTTATTCATTTTCTCTTTCTTGGTGACATATTTTAATCACAAGTTTATTAGTGGTCAGGTTTTAAAGGAATACTGTAATTTTCCTTTAGAAATAAATATAAAAATACCATTTATTAAACTCGTCTAAGCTTATACCTACATTTTGTATCAATCAGCCTTACTACTCAACACTCTTGAGGAATTTTAACTGTACCATTCACCCCTTGATTGTCATTTTTATGTTATTTATTTTTCTCTTAGAGCTCTCCCCCACCATTTTGTCCTGAAGGGCGTTCAACAGACCTGGATGCCATATTGAAGATAATGTCGACAGCTGAGCAGTTTATCTATATAGCTGTTATGGATTATATTCCGTTAACCATTTATACTCCAAAAATCCAGTAAGTTTGTCAATCTCATATTGGTCTAGATGTAAGTTACACCTAAAAATATACTTTTCTCATTTTAGCTATGTTGCCAACTTAGAGCATGTTATTTGTGCCTTAATTTTCCTACAATTATTATAATTATATTTATTACAATTATATTATATTTGGAAGAAGATATAGGAAAGGTGGATAGAAACACAATATGGCTTTTACAATGAAAAGAAGAACACAGCTCACACTTTACATTGCTGCCACTGGACCAAGAGGTAATGGTCGCCTCTTAAAGAAAATTGATCACTACCATCCAATCCCCGACCTAGGTTTCATTCTCTCGGGACTAATCAGAAGGGATTGTGAAACAGGCAACACAATTTCTTAAAAGAGGAAACAAACAAAAAAGGAGAAAAAGGAAAATTGTAAAGAATGATAGAACACATAGATAGGAACATGTAAAAGGTATAACATAAAGGAAAAGGACATGGGATGTAAGTTATACTACTATAAAGCCACATGGCTGACTCACTCACTGACATTGTTTACCCACTTCCAGATGAACTAAAAACTTGAAATTCGGCAAACTTATAGCTTTTAGCCTATAACTGACGGGAAAATTCCCAAAAGTTAAAAAATTTAATTTTCAACCCCGAAAAAAATGCAAAATGGCGGGGCAACTTTAAAGTTGGTGCGGACCTTTCTATCGAGGTTTTTTGTGGCTAAACGGTAAGACCTATCAAACACTGCTGAAAATAGTTTCATACAAACAGTTTTAATTCAAAACAAATCTATCATCAACAAACAATTACAACAATCCAACCAAATTCTAGTAAACTCATTATCTCATCTACCTAAAAATATTAAAATCCTATAAGTTCTGGTTTTCCTTCCAGCGTAGTCAATGACCCGATCGAGCCGGTGTTGAGAAGATTGGTTTACCAGTCCTTCACCTTTTTTCATTCCATTTATCTCTCCGTCTTTGTTTTTAGTTTTATTTCACTTTCTTTATTATTAGCCTTTCCCCACCACCAGTTTACACTGTGGTAACGTATACTCTCGTTGCTATGGCAACATTTCCATATTCTTTTGTGCTTCACTCTTTTTAGTCTGTTTTAACCACACACTCATTCAGTCTCAACATTTAAGTTGTAACATCAACTTGTATACTTGCACGACGACCTTGGTAAGTTTGTTTGTTTACCTTTTTTCGTTTTCTCAATTGTCTCACGATTTTTATTTATTCTTTCTACTCCCATAATTGTTTCTAATAGTCTTTAATTTCATTTTACAGCGCCATGTTTATGGTATAATTGTACCGAAACATGTCGGCCAGAGTTTAGCTTTCTTTTAAACGCTGATTACCTGCCCAAGGAGTAATGGGACCGAACTAGATTAAGACTTCGATTCTTTACTTAAACACAGATTATTTATCATAGCTTATTACGTTCCAACCTTATTTCACATTATTTTTACAACTTATAAAACACTACTTTCACTTGTTTGATTTCATTCAACTAGTCATCTTCTATGTTTGAATTTTAACTGTGTGTTATCCTCAACTCATGTTCTGATATTAATTTTTTTAATATGTTGAATATGTATTTTTTGACTGAGGGTCATCATTTGACTTGGTAATTATTGTTATATGCGATTAATATATTTTTAATTATATCTTCTGTTTTATCTCACATATTTTATGCTTGGTGAAATTACAGCTTAATGTGTTTTTCAATATTAAAGTATATTTAATTCTAACTTGTTAATAATTTTTAACTTTTTAGTAATTTCTTCAGTATTTTATCCTTTCACTTTTCTATTGCTAATTTTAGGTTTGTTTCTAAGTCTTAACCATAATCATTACTGCTTCTTACTTATTTATAATTTAGAATGTTTTCTAAAATAAAAATTGACAAATGTAATGAGAGTTGTACGATTTTGTTATGTCAATATAATCTTGTTTTTAAGCTAGATATGTGTGTCCTGTCTTGTAGGTTCTGGCCAGATATCGATGATGCTCTCCGAAGGGCTGCTATTAACAACAATGTCCATGTGCGACTATTGATCAGCCACTGGAACCATACTAGGCCAGCCATGCTCAACTTCCTGAGCTCTCTAAGACAGATCTCTTACTCTTTCCCAGGAGTTGTGCTAGAAGTGGTGAGCTACCATTACACTGCTTCCTTCTCTTTGCAGGACAATATTGACATTATGAATCATAGGATCCAATATACCGGTATTTAAGCCTAAAGATTGATCTTACAAGTATACATAAATACCTAATCATGCTGTTCCCTTATGGGATACGCAAGAAACTGTGAAAATAGCTCAAAATATAACTTTGAATGTAATTCATTCTCACTAACTTTATCCACACTTCCTTATTCTTGTATACTCCCTTCACTTCAACAACATCTATTCATCCATTCTTAAAACAATTTATGTTTCTCTTTTTCACACATTCGTTTGCTTACAACATTTATACACATCTTACATGACCTATCCCTTTCTTTTGATCTACACACCACTCTACCTTCATATATTTGTTTTGTCACTTATTCCACACTCATCCTCTCAACATGCCCAAATCAACACAGCCCACTTTTTTCACATTGATCTATTGAAGCCCCTTTCAAACAACACTCTTTCAGTACCCATTTATAACTGACCCTGTCCATACTAGTTTATCCACATAGGTTTCTTAGATCTTCCATTCCAACCACATTTACCTTGCTCTTGTGTTTTCCCGACAAACCCAAGCTTCACATCCATAAAATAATATTGGCATTAACACACTTTTATATTTTGCCATCTTTGCCTCTTTCGATACTTTATTCTTTGCAATGATTCACAACGTCCAACTACTCTCCCATCTGTTGATTTCACTATATATCTTTCCATTTTCACAGAACATTCTACCCAGATACATACAATCATTCACTTGTTCTAACAGTTTTCCATTTTTACTAAGCTGAAAGTCATTTTATGATCTGTCCTTATCAAATCTATCATTTAAGTTTTGGATGACAACGAAGCTATTTTCTGCCTGTTGCCACACTCAAACGATTAAACAAAGTAGAGACTGGAAAATATTTCATAAGAGTAAGAGAAATAAATAGGTAACAATAATAGATTTATTATAAAAAACATGAAATGATGATATAGAGTTATAATTGATAAACAAGATTAAATACAGGACCTAAGAATAATAAACAGTAATAAATGTCCATTAAATTTATTAAGGAAAACATTAAGTTTCAAACTGACAAATATGTTAGTATTTAACAACTCCAAAAATACAGCAACTTCCCTTAGCACGGGAAAATATGTGTCTAAGATGACACAGATCAGTCAAATGGAAGTTAAGTTGATAGAGAATATTGGATTCCAAAACAGCCGGGCTACCGCCAGACTTCCACCAGAAGGGTCTACATAGAAAATATGGTGAATTAATTACTAATAAAAATATAACTGCAAATCCTGTAGTTTTAGAGTCACTAAGCTAAATGTCGGCCGAGCTAGCTAGATTGATTTGAAACTAAGAAGGTCCCATAGACACACTAAATAATAAATGGTAAGAGGACGGTCTGTCAATTACATTAGCAGATGGCTAACAATCATGTGTCAACACAAAATTGTGCTATGGCCGGTCCTTTGCCAGTGGGTACTGCCAGAGCATTCAAAGTACATTTATACCATTACCCACTCCCTGAGGTATACATCCAATCTAGTGCACACTAACTTTAAATACTTGTACCAATGAGGTGCCAACAAGGGGCAAATGAAAATACTGTGTAGGCCACTACACATCACTAGCCGTGATCCACACTTTGCAAACCCAAAATAGTAACACGAAAAAAGGGGTGCCAACAAGAATGCTGTGCGATACTGACCTAATTAGGTCCTCAAATAAAGGTGTTGGACAACCTGCTTGTAGCCATACAAAAATTGAACAAGTGAGTATGACGTTCACGGCGTCATGAGATATTGTGCAGTCATAAGGACTTAAAATGGAATAATGAACTTATGGAGAAGAGGAACCTTAAAGCAAGGTCCTTATTACATATAGAGCTCAAAGCCCCAGTATTTAAGCTATGTTATATGGACATAGGGAAAAAATATAGTCAGACTCTCTGACTAAGGAAATTAAGTCAGTTTGACACAAAACCAAATTTAGTCATCCTGACTAAAACAACAAGTCTGAAGAACCTAGAAAACATATTTGCCGCTTTGTCTGAAAGAAACAAAATTGGTATCCTTGACTACTACAACAAGTCTGAAGGACTTGGATATTTGTTGAATACTTTTAAAATCAGACGAAATTCCCTCGGCGTCGAGGCGGTGAGACCCACGACCCAAACATTAAGAGCACCAGTTTCTTCTTTAGGTGCTGGAGCAGAGGTTCCTCCTTCGAGGATATAATATTATGAACGACAGTAGAATGAACCTAGGGGTCACCCGTTATATACTCTTTTATCTGACTCTAAACGACCAAATATGGGCATGTAATGAGGGAAAAGGAAGGAAGGGGGGAGGTGGGAATAGTGGATAAAGAGTTACCAAGGAAGTCCACTAGGGCAGCAGTGCTCGTAGCTCGAGGCATTGAACTAACAACAGTTAGGTCCTTCTTCAACGTCGAGTGTTCAAGGGTTCAGACGTCTGTTAAGACTGCCACGCCCTCGCTTCCACCATACTTGCAGAATAGTTTGTCGAAGCATGGTATTTGTATCCGTTAACATCCACTTAAAGTAAGTAGAACACAAATGATATTATTTCAGAATATATCAGTTTTAATTCTGTTCTTTGGAATTCCTTTATTTCAGTTTAGTAATTTGTGCAGCTTACGGTTTGTAGATGTCATTTTACTTGAGTGACATGCTACATAATATGTTCTGCGAGTCACTTTCAATCTTAGACATTGATATCTGCACTCTCACATTCACACTGTCCATTCGTACACCAACCTCATCCTCACAAGAAACCCTCATACACTTATCCATGAAAACTTTAAACAACCATGGAGTACAACACAACCTTGTCTAACACGCTGTTCAATGTCAAACCATTCGCTCAAAGCTCCATCCACCCTAACACAAGCTTTAATTCCATCATACACTGCCATAATTGCATTTACTAACCACTACATCAACACCATATGCTCTAAGAACATTCCTCAACCTACTCTTATTCACCCGATCGTACGCTTTCTCCAGATCAACGAATGCACAATAATATTTCTTCCTTATAGCTATATATTTCTCAATCACTTACTGCAATACAAATATTTTGTCTATTCAACCTCCACCTGGCATCAAACCACACTCCACACCCCAAATCTTGCCTAGAGTTCTTTCACCCGCTTTCTCAATAAAAACTCTCTCAAAAACTTTGCCTGGAATGCTCCGCAAACTAATTGCCCTATAGTTCTTACATTCACTCTTACTGCATTTGCCTTTATACAAAGGAACAAAGATGATATTCTTCCAGTCATTAGGAATGTTCAAAATCTCAGCACACACATTGAACAACTCACACAATCTGGAAAGTATTACTTTGCCCCCACACTAAAGCATTTCACTTGTGATCTCATCTACACCCGCAGCGTCGCTATGTTTTTTTAACACTTAAAATTTATAAATTCTTTCATTCTTCATAACATTTTCCATATTTTCTGCTACTTTCTCTGCGTTTTCACCATACAATTGCTCAAAATTCCCCCTCCATCGCTCTCTTGTACTATTTTCATCCCAGATCATCTCACCACCATTCTGAATGCCAAAGTTCTTTCCTTGCATTCCTTGTTTCATTATCTTTACCCACTTCCAGAACAGCTTCCTATTTCTTTCAAAATCATTTTAGATTCTTTCTTCTTCTTTTAATCTCATTTGCTCTTTATTCTCCTTTACAAGTATGATTTCTTTAAGCCTGGAATGATCGTAATGGGGTCACCATGACACAACGTGATTTGTTTTTTATTCTACCTGCCTCACCAAACATATTTTGGGGCCCTACCTTCATGTAGCTTCCTCTCCACCAATCAGAGGTGTGGTTAAACTCTTAGTAGTTGTTGAGAACACAGCCTCTTGGATCACCTTGACCCTGCGCAACTGTTTTTGTTAGTGTACATTTTCTTTGTGTTTGTTTTGAATATCAATTTTATAGTTTCCTCTTTCCCTAGTTGGGCTTTCTTCATCAAATTTACTCTTAGTAGTTTATTTTTCCTTTTTCTTTAGTTTTATCAATTTCCTTTACTATAAAACTAGCTTATAATAAGTAATGGATAAACACAAAGAAGAGTGGATTCTTTCCTTACTAAATTAAGAAATTGCCTGGTGACACGTGATGCTAATTTAGCTTGTAATGAAAGTGATGTAGGTAGTGATTTTGACCCAGAGGAAGAGTAACGTGATGATTGTGAACATAACACTGACTCCCAACAAAATTATGACATAATAAGAAAAGCAACAGTCAACTACAAAATACAATTTGTTTTATTCTTATTATATTTTTATGTTTTGAAACTAAAAAAAAACTAGATCATTTTGTATTAGCATTTTGTTATATTGATCGCTTTCAATGAGTGTTTTTGTAAGCCAGATAACTTTTCTGTAAAGTGTTAAAGAGTTTAAAATCATATATTTTCATCTTAAACAAATGTTTTAGAAATATATTGAAAAAAAAATCATGAGTTAAAAACATTTAGAACATGAGAAAAACATTTATAATGTGTTTTTTTTCCAAAACTACACCAAGCTATTTTGTAATGCGTATTTGTTTAAAAAATCAATTGTTAATTTTTCAATTTGGATAAAATAATGTTTTCTAAATAAAACATTTGATAAAAAAGGAAGGGCCATGATGACCCTGCGTGACCACATTAGGTTGGAGCATAGGCGCGACCACTCCAGGGTTAAATTAGATTGTGGCTCGAGAGATATGATTACACCCCACACATATTATAAGAAAGATGGAACACTCGGCTTTAATATAAAAGAAAAAACTCCGATAAAAATTCAAACCACCATAGCTGATATTACAATTTGTATTAGTGTAGTGGCCATTATGTTTGAATTGAACATCTTGTTCCTGAGCCCTAATCTTATGTTACCACATTTAAAAATTCTCAGTAGGGTCCACTAGAGGTAGATTCCTTAGCGTATCTTTTAATAATAAAACCCATACTTCGAATGTTTGATTACCACACTATATTGAGTTTGGGGCAAATCCTTGTGAAACTACGAAATTTATTACCAAGACTCGGATTCGATTCAAAGTTTCACATCTTAATATTGGAAAGATTTGAATTTGATTAAAATATTTGAATTCAAATAAATCCCAGTTTCAGATTTGATGGGTTAGCTCAAAATTATAATTAATTAACAAATTGATATAATCAGACAAGAAACCAGTTGTGTGTTACAGGGAATAGAGAAATTAACTTGAGTTACAGGTTCTAAAGGAATGAGGTGGGGTATAGTTTTTTGTAACCTTGAATATCGTGTTTAAAAAAAGTAGCAAGTCAACCTTTATACTATTAATAAAAGAGTGGTGTTATATTTATATGATATTTTACCTTTATAGACTAGGGGTATTGACTACATGATTTATTTAGTTAACCCAAAATATTTATAAAGTACCGGTATTTTATTATTGGATTGGATTCAAAATTTTAGTATGGTAAAAATATTCAACGCAAATTTGATTTAAAACATTATCATAATAAGCCTGTCTTTAAAATAAAATATTCAAGCATCAGATTTGACTTAAAAAAATAAGTACATGATTTGATTCATAGCAGACTCAAACTCTTAAATTAGGCTTAAGATTGGTTTCAGATTTGACTAAAAAAAAATTTAGTCTTAAGAATTGAATAGGATTTAATTCTAGTCGGCTAGCCAAAATTCAAATTCAAATTAATTTATAAATTGAGGATCTTGGATCAGCACAAGCTTAGGTTGGACTCCTCACACTCGCTCCAGAGGTGTTACAAATGAATATAACCTAGATCAAGAGACGAGTGGTAACAATCTATCTTATTCTAAAGACAGACATTTCCTCTTTGTCCAGCAGCAGCAATGTAAAGTAAAAATAGTAACTAAATGTTACATTGTGTTAATATATTGCATAGGTTCATGTATTCAATCAAGTGCCAAATTAATGGTCTAAAACAGAAGTTGGGCTTCGAGTATTTAAGGGTTGCCAAAATGATTTTTACGGATGACAGAAAGAACACAAAAAAAAAAACAGGTTGGGTAAGACGAGGCCTTTAAACTCCTGTAAGAAAACACCTTTTGGAATGCGAGAACGTTTAATCTATTTACATGGGGTCTTCTAAATGAAATAATATTTCATTGAGTTTGTGCACCATTGGTATAGAAATCAGGTTAAGTTTGTAATATAAAAATTTACACTAGACCACCTATAAGTATTATATTATAAGATATCTAGAAATAAATTATGATATTAAATTTGAATGAAAAAAAGATTGTTTTTGAATCTTGGAGCTGATATTTTCTCACATCTTTAATATCTATAAAGATGTGAGTTATATTTGGGTCAAGTCCACTATTTTATTAATCTGAAACTCCAATTTACCTTTGCATCTCGAATCCTAATCTGAATTTTAGAAAATAATATATACCTAAGGAAATGAAATAGAATATTATAAAATATAAAAATTAACTAATTGTTAACATTCTTTATTAGGATCCATTCATTATGACATTCCTTCATTCAGTTAAGTGTTAAATTACTGGTCTGGGGCTTGGTTGCTGTGTTCATCCTATGATTATAATTGGTACTAAACCACCAATAAGCAGTATTAGAGCTCTAAAACAAATTTGAAATTTTACTTGAATTGAAAAACTATAATTTTAAGGAGTTGAGTATCGAATATGAAATTTTCTCTAATCCTCATATCTCAAATATCCTCAAGGATTTGAGAAACCACCCCTAATTTGAGTTGTAGTGTACAAAGGTCCTGATCTCAATTAATTCTTCCTTTGTATAGTTCGGTACAGCATTTTAACTCTGTTTGCATTCCTTTATTTCAGAAATTGTTTGTGGTTCCGTCCACAGAAGCACAGTCAAAGATTCCGTATGCCAGGGTGAACCACAACAAGTATATGGTGACTGACAACACAGCCTATATCGGTGAGACTATTAGACTGCACTCATTACAATATTTATAATGTAAGATTTTACAAATCAAATTTGTATAAAATCTAGCTTCACAATAGATATTTTAACTATCTGACACCTAAGTTCAGTCTGTAGTGCTTCACACCCTTCCTTGTGGGGTTCAATACCGGTCAGGTTTTTTTCCTAAAGGGTTTCCTACTCTTTACATATATATTTGTGTGCACTTCCTCTAAATTTAACCTACTTTATCTCTCACCCTATATCGTAATTAATACATACGTGTATAACACTAATGGGTAGTAAGACAACCTTCTAGCCAGAGAATAACGCTGGCGCCACTGGCGGCCCCAGATGGGGAATGGATATGTAACCATCCGCGTCAAACCTATTCCCTACAGTCAAGTTAAACCTTTCGACCCTTCCCGGAAATCGACTCACTAAATCATCCACAAATCACCATCATACCTTAAACACACCTACCCACATCCCAAGAAAAGAAAATCCTCCCCAATTCCCGCGACCCAACGCAATCACTCATAACTCACCACATTCCTTAAACACACCTTCCCACATCCCAAGAAAAGAAAATCCTCCCGAATTCCCACGACCCAGCACAATCACTCACAACTCACCATCATACCTTAAGCACACCTCCCCACATCCCAAGAAAAGAAAATCCTCCCCAATTCCCGAGACCCAGCGCAATCACTCACAACTCACCATCATACCTTAAACACACCTTCCCACATCCCAAGAAAAGAAAATCCTCCCAAATTCCCACGACCCATCACAATCACAAATTGCACCTCAAAGGGTAATTTACTAATCCACGTGTAATTCTCTTACAGCCTCATTTCATCTGTTTCATTTCATAGGTATTAATTTCATTCACGAGGTTAAGAGTCACGACAGTGACTCGGTACTCAAACAACAAATCAGCCCTTTCATAGACAACCTGGCGTGGCATAACTGTCAAGTCAGATGTTCTATGTCGGGCAACAGCCGAAAGGCGGGGTAGTAAGACGTAGTGCTGAGAAAGAAAAAGTTGGTTTTATGTACACTTTAATTCAAACTGTACCACGCATATTATATGAAATCATTAATGCTCTAATTTCTCTCTCTGCACCAAGGGAACCACTGCACTCCACACCAACGGGAAATAGTATTAGATTTTTAATATTGCAAAATATTCACATCAAACCTATTTCCATGCTTAGAAACATTTGAATCATAATTAATTTTTCAGATGCTGTCACATAATATTTTTAATTTATACCATAATTTATGACTTTATCATTTTTAACTATTTAAAAATAAGCCATTTTAGATTTTAAAACATTTAAATCATTTAAAAAAAAATTAACAAGTTTTATATTGATATATTTTTATTTAGATAATTTAATCACAACTTGTGAATTTGTGGAATTCCAGGCCTCCACAGTGGTTCGGATTCCACGTTAAACTGTAGGTCCTCCATTTAATCTCACAATCACCCTACCATTACACATTAGCGTAAGTGCGTACAACCCAAACGGTAATAAGACGTGGTTCTAATAATAATATTATTTATACAATAAAGTTTTAAAATTATGTATTTACTAAACCCAAGCTTGAAGAGCTCGAGATAGAGACTCAAATAAGAAAACTTGATCTTGCAGACCCCAAACATTTATAAAACCTTTATTAATTCTATATATAAGAGAAAAAATTAAAATCATAACAATTTAGCATTCACAATGAAAAGGAAACACAATCTTATTGCTCTATTTACTGAGTCTATAAAAGTGAGAATTTCCCTAATACAGTAATAATGATTTTTTTTCCACAAGACATACCCTTCACCGCGGGATATCTGACTCAATAGTATATCAAACTGTGCTACATCGAGCTTCTAGTGTATTACCAAGTGTAGAAGTATGATTTAACTACATAGTTCCCATGGTTCTAATTCTTATCACTTTTAAAACTAGGCACCTCCAATTGGTCCGGGGACTACTTCATCAATACGGCTGGAATTGGCCTTGTCGTGAAGGAACCAGAAGGTGTCTACAATCAGTCAGAAAGTATACGAGCTCAATTGCAAGCCGTATTTGACAGAGATTGGAATTCTGTGTATGCTTATACAATGCATATACCACGAGACTCCTGATGCAAGTAAATAAATATTTCGTTATTTAAATATTTTTGTTTTTATTGACCTGAAAATAGGCCATCCCCGACTGTAAAAATCTTATCATTTATCATTTTAGTAGGAAACCAAATATTTTCAAAGAAATTTAGATTACTTGCAAATAAATGAATATTATATTTTCTTCTAGCCTCCTCAGTATTTGTAGTTTCTACCTATTTTATTACTTAGATTTTTATAATTCACTTTGTAATTATGTTTAAATTCCTTACCAAAATATGCTTTATTTTTATACATGTTTAGCCATGTTGAAGAGTCCAAACTTTGCAAAAATTACAGTAAATTATTTTTACAATACAATAGCGGATGTGACTAACAAGCTACTACAAAAATTCTCTAAAACAGATTTTGAAATAAAAAGTAACTATAAAAATTGCCTCCTTTTCATTTTGGCTCCAAGCTATCTGCTTACTAGTATTGTTATGGTCCATCTATTTTAACTGATATTGAGTAAACCATTTTTCCCTTTTATTGATATAACTAACCAAATCCCATTGGTTCAACATTTAATACATATTAATTAAGTGTATCGCGGCTCTAAAAATGTGTATAGGCTGTGTCTGATAAAAATAGGTGTCCTATTTTCAGGTCAATACAATACATAATTATCTACTGACAGATTTTTTTTGTCACTTCTCTAAACTATGTCTATAACATTGCCCAAAACATAATCATGTGTTTTTGAAATTTTATATTTATACAAATATTTAATTATACTTAATTGTTTTCTCTAAGAGAAACTATTCAACTAATTTCATCACTAAATTTATTTTAGTGTTTTAATTCCATCTTCAGCTCGTCCTATCTAAATTTTAGTATTTAACAGTGTTGTGAAATTTAAGTGACAGGGAAGGAAACCAACTTGAAAGAAGAGCTAAGTTAGGTCTCTACAGAAAACCCTAAACTTCTCCATGTTATTCTAAATGTTCAGAAATATTCCTCTTTAATATTAAGAAAGACAAACAGACAAAAATAAATTGGCAGCTAAATATTTGAAAAGTTGTATAGTAGTTCTCCCTTAGGCCATTCAAGCACAAATCCATGGGGCCAACTCTATTTGAAAATGCTAAGACCTTTTATAACTTCTTGCACAGTAATTATACTTGGATTTATTTGATTAAGAAATGTTTGATGGGCTGTTGTACTACTGTTGTTTGTTAACTTTTGAATATATTTAAGCTGACAAAGAATGCTTAATTGTTTTACTTTTGATATATTTTCCATTTAAATGTGTATTTAAAAATATTAACTCATGTGTTTGCGGCATTAAAGCTAATTTAGCTCATGCTATAAGCTACAAATATTTGTGAGATGTATCAAACCTGTTGAGTTATAATTGATATTGTAACATATATGCATCATATTTGTAAATATTTTATGTATATAAAATGAATTATTGCCGGATAGATTGGAAACACATGAAAACGGTGTAAAAACCCTGTATTATATTTAAATCACTAATTTTAAATCAGTCTTCAGTGTTTCTCAATGTTTTAATATTTGTGTATATAAAGTTTTATTCTACTAAGGGCTGGTCTTATGACTCCTGGATAGATATTAATCGGGCCATTAAATATTTGTATCTGGTCGATAAGTTAAAAGTGTGTCTTATGACTGCAAGATAGCATTTATTTGCCAGATAAAATATATATATCCATCACATTTTCATCCAGAGGTGTAAGTACCTGATAACTTAATATCTGAAAGTTAAAATTAATGTTTCCATAGTGGCGTGTTGTTTTTCATGAGGTTTTTGCCAATCAAAATCTCTTTTTAGGTTAAAATCTTGGTTGGCGTGTTTAGTAAGAACAGACCCAGGTTCTAACTATACATAAAGTTAGCACATTTAATTAACACTTTTATATAAACTGACAAGCTATTTGTAGAGTTATAATTGTATAAGAACAAATTATTTAAATGTGAGTACATTAAATTAAATTTTGTAAACGTTGTACCCAACTATTGCCCACATTTTTGGCAGACACCGAAATTAGTACTTGCAAGACAACTTTGCTTCTGAGCCCACGTGACGCCATCTGTTTCCTCGCACTCATTTAGCGGCCATTATTTAACAAATGTTTAGCGTTGTCACTACTTGCTAGCTTGTAGCGCTATCAGCAGGGCTTATACGCATGCGCACACCAGTCAAAACAGTACCAACCTTGCATTTTCTGCATAAAAATGTATTTATCCTACAGATAGCTATCCGGCAGATAAATCTATTTCATAATACGCTGAAAACATTAAAGTGGCTGATAACTTTTATCTGGTCGCTAACTTTAACCTCCGATAGTAATATTTATCTGGTAGTCATAAGACCAGCCCTAAGTCTGTGCGAAGCTTCAAAATCTCACTAGGATTCGTATTCAATTTGAAATTTTGAATCTCGGTATATGAAAAATTTATATCGGATTTGAAATTTCAAATTCATATGCATCCTATTCATATTTGACAGAATTTAATTTAAAATTTGAATCCAATAATAAAAATTTGAATAATTTAAATTTGTAAAGAAGTTATCATAGATAAACTATTTGAATTTATCATAGAAACTTTTGAATCTCATAATATTTTAAACCAAATGTTGGTTTGGATATGGTGTACTCGAAATATTATACTATAGTTATACAATCTTTTTCTCAGATTTGATTTTTTTTATGAATTATTCTACTTATATTTATTCAAATTGTTCTTATTTCTAAATATTTGATTCAGATTTAATTTGAGCTAGTAAGAGATTACAATTCAATTCAAAATTTAAAAATTTTTTTTCGCACAGGCTTAATTTACTCTGTGTAATGTATAATTTTAAATAATAATAAGTAATTGCTTTATTAACAAAATGTATGTTTTTTAATAAGTCAAATTAATAATGTATTTGAAGTACCTTTTTTTTTTAAAAAAAAAGAGGATGACTAAAATACATACAGAAAGAATTTCACTATAGACAAATTTGATACCTAATTATTGTTATTAATTTATTTAATTACTATCATCTTTTTTAATATTATTAAACTGTCAAATATGTCTGTGATATTTTGACATCTTACAAGTGCTGTGTAATAGTTTTTATTGGAATTTTCTATTTTGTGAAATCTCATTGGTTCACCTTTGGTTTTGAATAAAATTTTAAATTGTACATATCTTTTATATACTTCCATGATATAATGTTTCATTTGTTAGTCAAATGATAAAGTAGTCCTAGTTTTGTGCGATATTGTCATTAATTTGAGATAAGAAATATCATATTGAAAATATTAAATTCATGCAAGCCTTTCCTCTATTATTAATTACCCTAATGTATTTATGATGAAAACTTTTTTCCAAGTTAAAGATTAGCTTTACATGATTAAAACTGTTAAAGGAAATAATAAACTAAAATTTTATAACATTTGATTGCATTTGTCACATTTAAAAAAATAAATTGAGTATTTATTGGATTATTTTTTTAATGGCAAATGTAAGGGATTTTCTAACTTGAGTTTTTTGTTTCCAGCCGAGCTTAAGTGACTTTATCGTAACTCTTTCAATAGTCAAGACAAACTTCAGTCTAATAAATATATTTATTTAAGAAAATCCTCTTCTCACTTTTTGAGATTTATTTTATTTTATTATTTTAAAAATATTCTTCTTCCAAGTCAGATAAATATATAATTTTTTCATATAAATTAGTAATAAAATCCCATTATATATTGGAATTGAAAAAATTATGGAAATTTGAATCTATATCTTAATATAAAATATTTGAAACCACATTGACATAATAGTTTTACAATGAAAATAATATATGTTTCAAAAAATAAAATAAGCTTAACTCTAATTGGTAAGATAAGTAAATTTTTGTTGTGTTGGCTGCAAGCTAGTGTGCTAAAATTTATTCAGAACTTTTAATCTATATATTAAAAATCTTATAGGAAAAGCTCTCAATTCTTTATTTAAAAATTTGTGTGTAAAGAGTTCAAATTTCAGCAAAACACTTTTATTTTTGTGCCAGAGAGCCTTAAAATGATCCTCACTTGGCTCACTAGTTGTATCAAAACTCTCTAAATTCTGTGAGAGGCGTATCAGTTCTTAATTTCTCCACTAAGCTAGATATTAGGGGTGGTCGGGTACCCAAAATTTTGGGCAGTAAATCGGGCATCTCAATATCCCAGAATGTCGGACGAGCATTTGTTTATGCCCATATTTCGATCGGGCATATCAATAACTTGGTAAGTATACCATGTTATCACTAACCTCTAATTCAAACTTTGAAAAAAATAATTTCTAACTGATATTCATAGTTGAATTATTTCAATTCCAATTCAACTAGTACTAAACAAAGGAAAGTATTAATTTTTATTAATTCGTAAATTATGTGTGCTTGCAACAAAACTACGATAACATTTCTCACGGGTCTACAACATAGCGAAATCAAGATTCCTACGATTTAATTTTCTCTGTCATTGCCAACAACATAACAAATTCAACATTTCCTCATTGAGATTTTAGGCCTTATGCTTGTGAAAACTTAATTTAAATTAGTTTTCTTTAAATTTCTTTAATCTATTACTACTAGCCAGATTTGTGAGTAACAGAACTTTCACAAAGCAAAGCGAAACCTGCTCTAGTATTAACTATAAATTAATAATTTTAATTTCTTTTATTCAAATGTGACTGTTTAAACTTGTAATTTGAAATTTTATAGGCCTCTGACAAAGTTGTTTGCAAAATTAAATGCCCACCCGAATCTGCTCATGCCCGACTGTAATTTAGTAATGCCCGCCCACCCCTACTAGATATATAAGCTTGTAATTCTACACTGAAGAGGTGCTAACTGACAGCTAGCAGAAGATTTTGAAAGTATGGCTCTGCGACTACTTGGATTTTGAGTTTTGAACCGAGCTCTTTATTAAAGCTCGGGATCGAGATCGAAAGTTTTTTTATGTTCATCATTTTCAAGGTTCCTCTTGATATACCTAAAAATTAATTTTTAGGATGCACTGGTAATAAATAAAGTCATAGCTCTTCAAACAATTTTGGACTGGTAAACTTGAGGGACATGCAAGGCTCAAAAATATCTCGAAAAGTTAAGAAAAAAAATCTCTATCTCATCTCGTAAGTTAAAAATTTATCTCGAAAATTCAAGAAATAAAAAAAAAAACTAGTAACCAAAAATAGGCATTATTATTTCTCCAAAATGGCCTTCATTAAGAAATGTTTTGGTTATAAATATCAGTACTTGATATCAAACTTTGACATTATGAATATAATTATCATTATTTTATTAATTGCATTTAAAAGGTGAAGGAGTTATAACTTAAGTGTTTGAATGACCTATAAGATAACCCAAAGCAAGTGTCGGCTCATTGTCAAAAGGAACTCTATAAACTATATACTTACTTTAGTAAACATAATTTATATTTTTTGTATTTTCAAAGAACGTTGTCTCGTGCTCATGTTTCAATACTTTTTTTATATTCATCTTGAATTGAAAAAAGGTTTCTCACACATTCCTAGTAAAGTTATTCCAATATTGTCATCCGTTTTGAATCATCCTGGATCGAATTTGGATTGCCATGACAAGACAAAGAAAATAAAAATAGATAAAATAACTATTTTTACTATTTAACATTGTCCCTTTCTAAAATTATAATTTCAGACAAATTAAAAATTTACAATTGAGAATAAATATTGATTGTTTCACACTTGAGTTATTTAAATCTCGTATTAAACTAAAATTTGAGAGGAGGATGTAAAGGCAAGGCTTCACACACTTACCAGGAAACTGTAGACCTCAAAGTTCACAATTTAACACACTAAAACACATAATTATGTAATTTTCGGTGTACATCAGTCACCTTTTTCAGGAAAAGACAGTAAAACACTTATGTACCCTAGAAATGACATAATTATGTGCTTTAGTGTGTTAAATTGTTTGCTTTGAGGCCTGGTAAGTGTGTAGGCATCGCGCTTCTC
>JBCFYV010003856.1:0-18050 GCA_039000515.1 Timema cristinae
ACTACGGAAAGTAAAGGTCATGTGAATAAAATTTGTGAGGATCATGTTAGCTGTCATGAGGAAAGTTTGGGAGGTACATACAGGGAGTATATGAGATAGTAGAGGAAAAAAAGGCTGAGAGGACATGGTCATATAATATGGATGGAAAAAGGATAAAATAACTAAAATAAATGTAGGAAATATACTGCAAAAGAGCCAGAAAGAGATGGGAGAAGCAGGTAACAGAAAGTGTGAAAATGAGAGGAAAGGAATGGAAGTGATTAAAGGAGGAAGAATGGCAAAGGATAGAAGAAAATGGAGACATTTTACTAAACTAACCCACACAGCCGGGAAACATTTTAATTATGATGACCATCTTGTGATGGGGAATGCCAGCCTCCACCGGGGTTTTGGGAATTCCACGTTAAACTCTAGGTTCCATTTCATCTCACAATCACCCTACCATTACACATTAGCATAAGTGCGTATAACCCGAACGGGTTAGTAAGGACGCGGTGCTAAAAATAAAAATAATTATTATTGTTTGATGACGACAACGCTTAATACACCTGACTGAGATTCGAACTCTGATCTCACATTCCTTGGCAGTCTAGTTTATGCTAGCGTGATTAGACCATTCAACCCAAGAGGTGAGTAGCTCAAAAGTCAAAGTATTCATAAAGAGTGTATACAATTACATCGCATGTCTATTACATCACGTTTACCCAACTCTCTACACACAGCTAACACTACTCTGACGTACAACCAATAGAAATAAAGGGTCAATTGACCCACTGGGGGGAAGAAAATTTCTAGCAAGCCAAAAATCTAATATCTTAAAAACTTGGAAAATTGAATTTTTTAAATTCAAATTGCTGGGGGTGCAACCCAAAAAGCAAAGATGAAATAATAAAATAAGAATATAACTACACATTTAAAATTATTACCTTTTTATCTAACTTTTTTTCAGAGAATAAAAAAAAAAAATGATGGTTATATTTATTTTATGAGTGTTGTAGATCCAGTTGCCTAGGCATCTCAGTGGGAATGGGGAAATTTATTTAAGTTTTGAATAAGTTACATTATCCTTTCAAACAGCCCCACCTTCACAATGAGAGTCAGGAAACTATCCTTTCAACAAGCCCTGCCTTCACAGTGAGTCAAGCACACTTCCTTTCACAAAACCTGCCTTACAGTGAGTCAAGAACACTATCATTCACAAGCCCTACCTTCAAAAGTGGTGTCAGGCACACTCATCCTTCAAACAAGCTACCTTCAAAGTGAGTGTCAGGCACACTAACCAACAGCCTACCTTCAAAGTGAGTGTCAAGAGCTGAGAGCCAGGCCCATCTTCTACTTAGCAAAACCAGCAATGTTTTTGTAAGGTGATGTAATTGTATATATACACCCTTTCTTCCTATTGGTGTTACATAGAGTGGGTTGCTGTGTGTAGAGAGGTGGGGTAGACGTGATGTGATTGACTGCGTTTAGTAATGGTGCTCCACCTATCGGTTACGCGATCATAATTCCATTTACTTAATCAAGCATTATATCGCTTCCGCTGACATTTCACTCAGTGAGAGTAAATCTATCAGTAACTAACTGGTGAGGTAAAATCGCCCTGTGGTCTTAAGTATCCAGATAATCGTTACTAGAGTGGCAAAATTGTGCTATCTCATCAATGAATATATTTAAATTAGTATATCAATCTCTATAGTATATAAACTATTACAATTGTTACAACAAGTGATAACATTCTAAATAGGTACTTTCTAAAATTTTGAATGTGGTGAAACATTAGGAAATAAATGATGGTATGGTCTCATAATAAATAAATTTAAAAACTTACCTCTTTATTTTCAGGTGAATAAAACTTGGTCTGTGTAATTATAAAACAAAGAAAAGGAGCAAAACCACTCAAAAACTTGCAAGAAGTGAATACATTGGTGGGTAGGGAATGAAGCGCTAAATGTAATGGAGCAGTTACAAAAATACTGCCTAATATGGGAATTGTGAGGGAAATATTACAAAAAACAGATGTAGTATAGTAAATGGTATGAACTCACCCTTCGATCGCATTCAAACTGATGTTGACATTCTGCTTGTAATCAAAGCCCCACCTAGCTTTCAAATGTTGAGATCCAGGCTTACACAAAGTCATCACAAAAAATTCTACCTTTGAAACTGAAGATGGGTTTTGTGGCCCTGAAAACAACAGTAATGTAAACATTTAACATTACATGAAACTCAATATACAAGTTGAACATTCATATGTAATTAGGCAAATGTCCATACGGGAGTGATCGGCCACAATCAATTATTTAAATTCGTTTGAAAATGGACACCTGGGGACTGGTTTGATTCCTGTGCTTAGGTTGTCATTTTACAAATAGGTAAATTAAATTAATCAGAGGATTACAGATATAAATGTCTCGGAAGATTCTGTGTTTTTAGCTTGTTTAACAGGAAATGTCTTATTTTTAAGATTAACATTTCAAAAATATTTCACTGATTATGTTACAATTATTGCAAAAAACAAAAATTCTTGGAAAATATATTAATAATGTTCAATAGATGTTACAATTTTTGATCCACTAATAATTCATCAGGAGATGGCAAAAGTGGAAAAATACTAAGTACTTTTTGGAATCACCCAACTTCTTGAACATACACAGTTTGGCATTATTGACACGGATTGGTTCAAGTGTGAAATGATGAGAATGGCCAAACATGTTTTCCAAACATTGTGCAAAACTTTTGTAAAGGCAATGCTTAATACTTCCTACAGTAATGCAAGAGTGGAAAAGTTTTAGCAAGTTGACTATGATTACAATGACCAATAGGTCTTCACTATATATAATCCACAATGCTGAATGCTTTGTTTGCACCACTGTCCCCGCAGAAAACACCTGTCGAATCTAAGCCAATGGTTTGAATTGCGAAGGAAAGCGAGGGGGAAGTATTAAGAAATATGAAAAATAAGAAATATTGCAGTTATTTATTAAAGCAAGTTAATTTTGTCTAACATAGTTGTAAACCACTAATTCTAACCTTTTGTGTGTTGTTTTAATGTGATGAACTAGTTTTTCATCTATAATACCCCTTTGATAGACGAATGTGTTTTTGTTTGCATATTATTTATCTCTAGGGTCAGTACAGAGGCAGGCTCTAGTTTAAATTTATTTTAGAAACTATAACTAACCCAAAGTTGTACAAAATGTGAAGGTTAATAGACAATTGATATTTTAAGAAAATATAATATTTTGATGAGTTTTTCTATACCATAGGAAAATTAAATCATACAGTATTTTTCAGGATTTTTTCATGCCAAGAAAATTAAAACTATAAAATACTTTAAACTGAGCCCAGGCTTATTAGAGGTATATTATAGTTTGAAATTTTCCCCTTTTCCCCCGGCGATTGGGGGGGATGACCCCAAAACCCCCACCAAGTTTTAGGTGAAGGGGTTGGGGGAAATTATCCCTATTCAAACCCCGTCCCAAAGTTAAATTTTGCTCTAAGAATGATAATGACTGTGATGATTAATGGGAAAACATGCATACAAGTTCTCAGTAAGTACTTTCGGAAAAAATAAATTAAAATGCTTAAAAAGGGATGTTTCTAGAATTTATGATACACCACTGTTTAAAGTCAACTTAAAATAATGTTCCTTTCCCAAATAAGTAAATTTCCCTTTTATTTAAATGTGTAGTGCTTAAAGCAATGTGTAGGCCTACATTTTAAAGTTTGAAAGTTTCTAAAGGGCCCTTTTTCACCTACAATTAAAAACCGCAAAAATTTTGTGGTTTGAAGCTGCCCTTTTTATAAACAATAAAAAAAAAATTAAAAAAATATAATCAAGTTGACAGCTAGAAATGTTTGTATTTTCTTTCTATAAAAATGAAAATTGACTTTATTAAATTCAATCACATCTATCAATTGTGCAAAAAAGGGATTTTTCCCTTATATTTTATACTTTTTAAAAACAAGTTAAAAAAAAACTATCATTTAAAATGGGATTTTATCTATTTTTCTAAATGAGTAAAGTTCTTTGTACTTTTCCCCAAAACGTAAAACCGCCGGGAAAAACTGCCCGTACCCCAAACTCCCCAAACGGGGTTTTACGCATTCCCCTGATAAACCCCTGGCTTGGGGAATTGCACCAAAATTTGGTTCAATTCCTGAAACAAGTAAACATTTGTAAAGTTATAATATATTTTATGTGATGCGCAGCTGTCACTTTTTATAGATATTATTTAATTTCCTATAAATTTAAAACTAATAATAAAGTGGAAAAAGTTTCAATTTTGGCTTTCAAAAAAAAAAATGTTGTAAAAAATTTTTAAAAATTTTTCTTCCCATGGAAATTGAATCAAAAAATTTAAAGAACAAAAAAACAAAAAATAGGAGGGATTGAGTTTTAGGGGAAATTTCAGAATAAAGAATTTAATTTTTCAATTTATAAAAATCCAGGCATTTTAAACTGTTTTGCTAAAAGGGAAATACATGAGATAGTAGAGGGGGAAGCAAGACTGAGATTTTTTTTGGGGGAAATTTAAAGAGGGTTTTTGGAAATCTGGATAGTGGGAAGCAAAACTTTAGGAAAGGTCGGGATGTTTAAAGAGGATGGTTTGGGGTAAATGAGATAGTTTAAAAAGGAAAGGGAAAACTTTAGAGGTATGGGCAGGGAATGAGGATGTTGGAGTACAAGAGATGTAGAGGAAGAGACTAATGGTAAAGGGCAAAGGTTGAATGTTGGAAATAAATGGGGATAGTAGGGGGAAGCCAAAAATTTTGGGTGGTTGGGCATGTAAAGAGGATTTTTGGAGTACATGAGATAAATAAAAGGAAGCAAAGGGGCCTTTTAGGTTTTGGTTTTTTGGGCATGTAATGGGATGTTGGAGTTATTGGGGTTTGTTTGAGGGCAGCAAGGGGCTGAGATGGTATGGGATGGAATGAGGATGTTGGAGTACATGAGATAGTAGAGGAGCAAGAATGAGGGTGGTTTTTGGGCATGTAATGAGGGTGGGGGTTTCATGGTAGTAGAGGAAGCAAAAACTGAGATGGTTTTGGGCCGTAAAGGGATGTTGGAGTACTTTAGATAAGGGGGGAAGGGAAAAATGGGGAAAGGTATGGGGATGTAATGAGGATGTTGGAGTAAAAGAGGATTGAAGAGGAAGCAAGGACTGGAAAAAGGTTTTTGGGGTGTAATGGGTTGGAAAAGAAAAATATGCCAAAGAAATGTTTGGAAATGAATTTAAAGGGAGATAAAAAAACCCCAAGGTAGGCCAAGGAAAAAGGGTGGGGGGTAAAAAGGGGATGGAAAGTGTTCAAGGTGAGGGAAAAAAATGGAAGAAAATTAATAATGGAGAAGAGTATGGAAAAATAGAGGGAAAAGGGGGGTTTTACTTTAAAAAAACTGGCCACAGAGTAAATAGTTTTTGATGATGATTATGATAAAAAGGGTGTTTTTTGAGTTTAACCCTTTTCTTTTTTATTAAAAAATATAATTTGGGGGTACCCTGTCTTTTTTCCCCTGAAACCCTTGGGAGATCATGACCTTTCCCGTCCCCCTCCCCAAATTTTTCCTTTTTGAGCGTTAAAAAAAATTTTTTTTGAAGTTAAAATAAGTTTTTGTTTTTTTCAATTTTGGGATTTTGCTACCCAAAAAGGAGGGACAATTAAATTTTTAATGGTTTGAAAAGTTTTATTTTAATTAGTTTTTTAATAAAGGGTTTTATGTTTTATAAAGCAAATCACTTTTCCCTTCAAGTCGCACTGGGTTTGGGTTTTTTTTGAGTTAAGAGGTTTTAAAATTTGGGGCCCGGGGGTTGAAAATGGGCCCCAAATTTCTAACAAAGGGGGGGGTAGAAAAAGAATTTTGGGGGGGAATACAAAGGGGTGTGGCTTGAAATAAGCATGTGCAAGCCAAAAGCATCTTCCTTTTAGGTGCTCACCCAATAAAAAAATTGAATGATAGGGAGTGTTGCCAATTTCTGCCAAAAAAAATATTATCTTACTTTAAATAAGGATTGAAATAAAAAAGTATTTAATTCTTTTCGGGAATTGCTTTGGTACCCCCCGGGGGGAAATTTCCGGGGTTTTTCCCATTTTAAAAATTTTTTTAATTGATACAGAAAAATTTGAAGAATAAATTTCCCTTTACAAAATAATGGGGAAAAATTTGGATTTTTTAAAAAGTGAAAATATACGAAGAAAAAAATAATTTACCTGCTGTTTGCACTTAAAAAAAAAATTTGAACCACATTTTTTTGTTTTGGAAACATTATTTTATATAGTTTACATTTTTAAAAAAAAATTGTTGGGGTAGTAAGGAACCCTTTTCTTTGGGTTTTTGTTTTTTGCAACTACAGGAAAAATTAATGTTGTTTGGTTTTTTTTTTAAATTTTTTTAAAAATTTTTTTGAATTTTTTTTTTATTTTTTTTTTCTTTAAAAAATTTTTAAAATCAAAATGTTTGCAATTATACAATTTATTCGAGATTTTACACACTTCATTTGGCCCTCATTGGTTTAGGTACTATTACTTTTGCTGGGGAAACTGGACATCCCAATCATAAAAATTTAAAATGAAACTGAGGGTGGGTTTTAAAAAATTGGTTTCCCCCCTCCCTCCCACCAATGGGGTACACTTCTTTAAATTTAACTTTCTGCTATTTGATGTTTGTTTTACAATGTTACAATAAAAACAAAAATTTTCTTTGAAAAAAATATTTCAGATTTAAAAATTTTTTATATATATTTGCGGTGCTCAATTTGGAACATTAAAAAATTAATGAGTAGGAAAGGGTTTTAAAAAAACAATTAATTCAAAATGTTTGTAATAACATGGCCAAAAAAATTAATTAAAGTTTCCCCAATATGAAGTATTAAGATTTGGTTTAAATTAAAAGGGTACAGGGGTTTTCATTGAAAAATGGATTACAAAAAATTTTTTGGCAATGAAACGTTTACACCCCTGCGCGGGGAAACTTTCTTGGGGCAAACAAGTTTTTAAACCCCCACACCAGGGGAAGGGTTAAGGGGAAAAAAAAACCCTTTTGGTTTTTTTCCCCCAAAAAACCCTAAAAATCCCCAAATGTTACAAAGTTAGCTTTTTACACACTCAAAATTTTAGGGATTTCAAGAAAATTTAAAATTTAACTTGGTTAGGTTAGGCTTTTTACTTTTTAATTAAAAAATTTAAAAACCAAAAACTCACCTAAGTGAGAAGAAAAAATTTTTTGGGTGGAAAAAATCTGAAAAAATGCACGATTGAACTTTACAGATAGTTTAGAAAAAATTTTTTGCCCAAATTATTTTTTCTGCAAACCCCACACTTCTCTTTTTTGCAAAAAAACATTTCTTGCAAATTTTTAAAAATATATTTTTCAACCCAAAAACAAAAAACACACTTGCAAACCCATAACGTTTTATATCCAGTAAATCACAAAAGGCTTCTTTAAAACGGGAACGGGAAAAACCTAAAAAAAACTTTAGAACAAAAAAAACCTACCAGAAGTAAAATTTTTAAAAACAAAATATTATTTTAAGGCTAATTAATGTGGGCTTTTGGGCTAACATATATTATTAGATTTGTATCCAAAGAAGCTTAAATTAGCCTTTATTACAATAATTACTTGGTCACTGTTCTACCCTTTGCTCTTTCATTCGGTAATAAATTGACTTAAAATTCCCCAATTTAAATTTATTAAAAAAAAAAACAATTTCAGTGTCATAATTGTTAAGATGACAAAAAGAAGGATTCATGCATCAAACGTGTTGAAAGTGTTTACGTTTTGCTTGATTTTTTTTGAATGGAAATAAATGATTAAAAAGTAAAATTTTAAGTTTTTAAAAAAAAAATTTTATATTTATATATTTTTCATTTACTTGCTTTTTTCTTTGGAGAAAAAATTATTAAATTTCTAATAAATTTGCTTTAATAAGTAAAAAAATTTTTTTTCAATTATATGATAGGGGGACTTAGGTATCTTTTTCCCATTTAAGTAGACTTTTTGTTTTGTTTTTTTACAAGTCCCTGAGATACAAATATTTTAAAGATATTTTGGGTTGGCCCCGATTCAAACCCTTTAAACGAAAAGAAGTTCAGATGTGTTTTTCTTACATACTTATTTAAAATATCGTGAAAAAAAATGCTCAAAGGGAAAATTATTTAAAAAAGGGGTTTTTTAATTTTTCACATCACTTTTGAACCTTTTAAATTTTATACAAAAAGCTCCCAAAGAAGGGGGGAGGTCATCCATCCAAACTTGAGGGCAATTTTCACGATAGAAAAAAAAAAGTATATCGATTTTAAAAAGTAGTTTTTCTGTTTAAAAAAAATAGCTCACTTCGCCCCAAAAAAACTGAGGATAACTTCCCTTTTGAACTTTTTATGAGGAAAATGTATCAAAAAAAAATAAAATTTGAGCTGTCACCCCTTGCAGCTATTAAAGCCCGAAGAAGTAGATTCAAGGACGACCCAAAATTAAAACAGGATAACCAACAAAACTTTGTATTAATAAAAAAACTAAATTTAAAAGAAAAAATTTTTTAAAATAGTGGTGCTGCGTAATATTAAAATATGGGGATTTATTTGTTTTTTCCAAAAAAAGTTTTTAAATTTTTTACCCTCCTAAATTTTGAAAAATTCCCATAAAGATTCAAAAAATTAAATTTGTAATGCTTAACACGAAAAAAAATTATCACTATTACAGATTATCTGAAGGTTTTGACCTTCTTAGATTAGATAATGTGATCCTTGAAATTTGGTAAGAACGTGTTTTTATTGTAATTTTCAATAATTATATTAAATATTGACATTATTACTGGTATTTTACTTTCGATAAATATTGGAGGAGTAAATATAATAACTAAATTTGACGCCTAACCATCAAAATTACTTTCTGATTAATGTATTTATATTACAGAATCAGTGGTTGGGGGGCTCTAACCCTTGCCCTCATCGCAGTTAACAATTCATATTATATATTGTTTTATAGGTCCACAAAACATTAAATAAAGGTTAATTAAAGGATGTAAAATAATACTGCTAGCCTATGTTAAATACCTTTTCACACAATATTTGTGTGATCCTGTATAATTGGCCAGGAAAAAGAGTCGGGATGGACTAACTATAGTAAGGGCAAAAATATTGACATCAGAGATAAGAAATTTTAGTGAGTGTAGGGATGAGTGGAGAAAGAGGAAGTCTGAGATCAGAAGTATTTGAATTAATAGTCCCGAATAAAATATCAAACTATGAGTTTGAAAAAAAGGAGAAATTAAAGGGAGGATCCAACTAAGAGGGAAATTTTAGTTTATAAACCTTCAACTTACAGTTTGAGAAAATACAAGCAGCGAACTATTTGATAACAACCACCTGAAGATAAGTGCATGCTAATAATAAGTTAACGGTACTGTGAAGGAGTCAATTTCAAAAGTTTTGTTGGTTTATGTCGTAGTGTAAACTAGTGATGACTTAAATATCATTTGTATATTTATTCCAAATACTAAATTTGATTACTTGTCGCTATTCAATATTATAACAGTAGCCGAAACAAACAATATTGTTCTACAGTCGCTTTTAGAAAAAAAACTTTTTAGCAAACACAACCTATTTCATTGTAGTCCATTGGTTAAATTTTGTACTCTATTCATGGCCTCCACCAAAGGTGGGCTGACAGGGCTCTAGATTGAAGGCGGGATCTAGGGACCCCAGTGTGGTGGGTTTTAACATCATAAATATTACCAGTTTCCATCCTTTAAAATTGTTACTCTCAATCAAGGAAGTAAAATGTCAACTGTAGTATACACTTGTTATAATCGTCTGTTGATAAGAATTTTTGGCACAAAGATGTAGTAAATATTGACAATAAGACGTTCCGTTGTCTTACAACAATCAATTTAGTGTTTCATAGGCACAAAACCACAGAAGAAATGAAGTCCAAAATATTAAATTTCTAGACTTAAGAACAAAATAACTTATACCTGATGAGATCACAAATGCAGTGTTTAAACGGTTGTAAGATACACTGGCATGCAATAGCGCAAAATTACCAATGTATCTTAAGTACTAGTGATAGCACAGATCGGCTCAAAATATAATGAGTTGTACCTATTTTTTAAAAGTGAAAGTAAAGATGATCGGGAAACTATAGAATATATATATTCTGCCAAAAATGTCTAAAATATTAGAATAAATATCAGAATGAGAAGGTGGACTACAGAATTCTTGCTCATTTTTTACAAATACCGCTTTGGATTTAGTGAACAGGCTAGCACACTAAAATGTCGTCAGTTGATTATAGTTCCACGATTAGAGGAAACTCCTGGATGGTTTGTAAATCTTGTTGGTAGTCTTTTTATAGCTCTAACAAAGCGTTTCAGATACAATTATCTTGCACCTTTTACTGTTCAAACAGGAAAAGTCGGTGATTCGTGGTACAGCTCTGATTTGGTTTCCATAGCTACCTGGAGCAACAGGAACGTTTGTTAGCTAGCTTAACAAAAATGAAAAAAGTTATGATAAGGTCCTCTCGAGTACAGTGTGCTCAAGGTCAGTATTAGTTCACAATAGATATATTATTACATAAAATGTATTGGACAGTTAAATTTAAATGGATATATTACCCACTTTGTTTATACAAAAACCTAACTTATTTTATCCGGGAAAAGCTATAGACTCAATATAAACTCAAATTCAGGCATGATCTAAATACTTTATAATCATTGTTTACCAATAATAAGCTGACTTTATTAATTGTCAAAAAAAATTTTATGTTTTATATAAGTCCAACCATAATCCTATTCCCTGCAATGTTTATTAAATTAGTCTTTACTATCATCCAATAGAGTACACCTAGTGCCAGAATACTTAGGGCTCATTATTGACCATTAACATGACATTGAATGAAACAAATGATTAGTATAGACAAAAACAGAATAACTCCTAGCCATATGAGTATTATCGAGATTCAAAGATACAGTGTTCCCATAAACTACTGATCAGTATATATTATTCATTGGTATATACTAATTTGCAGTTCCATGGAATTATATTATGGGGAAGATCTGTAGCAAGAAAAACTGTAAATTAATTAGAAGTATTGCAAAATAGGTTCAAAGTAATATTATTCAACTTCCCAAATACGATACTTCTTCTAAACAATTTATAAGAACTGGCCAACCTTTTGCACTTTAATGTTAGTATAAATTATTCTGCTGTTATATGAGTTTTTAAAGATGACGGAAATTAGTACACAATAATACAGTTTTATACCACCACTATGACACAATAGTCTACAAACACAAAAACAAACAGGGAACCTACATATGAATTGCAATAACATCTATTAAATATGGTTTTGACAATTGCACAATAGTATCAATTCTAAAATAGTATAACGATCTCATGAAAATTATTTACTTTTAACAAAAAGTAGTTCACGCTGTTTAGGCTAATTAATCAGTTTGTATGTATGTAGGCTGATATAAACTTAATGTCAGAATTTTTGAACTTTTTTTTTATTCACACTTTCTTTTTAGTTAAAAATAAATTTTTCAGTGTTGTTCTATATGATTTAATTTCTGACACTACATTGTGGGTGGCTTTGTTTGTTTTTCTTGTTGTCTTGGATCTTTGGTCATAAACGTGTAGTTTTGTGGATGTGGACTGTCCCTCCCAAAATAATATTTTGACTTTAACACGCACCTTTGAGATAACTTAAAATATGCTGTTTGTTCGAAAAAAAAAAATATATATGAAAAATCTTTTCAACTAAGTAGCAGTACATTCTAATTATTTTTATTTATGGAATTTAATATTTTAACTCTTGAAGTCAACCCGAAATTATCATGTTTTTAAACCAATTCAGAATTTTAGGTAAAACCTAAATTAAAAAATGATGCGCATTTTTAAATATTTCTTCAGTTCTAACCGACCGCAGACACTCCATCTTAGCAATTGAGCAGTAAAGGCAGTTATATTTCTGCTAAGGTACAACATAAATAAATTGCTTGTAAGCTCCTATCAACGACACTTTGCTTCGTGTACTGAAATCAAGTGTGTAGCACCTAGATATCTGATATACTAGTTACTAATAGAAACGGGACTGAGTATTCACACGCTGTTTAGTTGGGTACTAGATTATAATGCAAGTCAATTATCGAACGTCATAGATTAATTTTGGGTGCAGCTGCTGGCATTAATTCTAATAATGATATGAAATTTATGAGAGGGTTAGCATAGGAAATAATTATAAACTTGTTAATGGCTGGAAAGATTGAAATAATGGTCGCGTGATGCTGAAAATGATATTAGGAGTGACACAAACGTTTAGTAATCTCCCTAAATTTGATATTCATTTATTTACATGTGATCAGAGGCTCTTAATACCTTGGGTAGTCCAAGTTCATTATCCTTTATACACCAAATGTTCTTTTTTAGTTCTACGCCATCACTTTATATTCTTAACAAACGCCTTAGGTTGCGAATGCTATCACGTTATTTATTTAGATTAAATTTGGGTCTAGGAACACAGTTGGTCGTTTTTAGTATGACTGTTTTTAATTAAATTTATATATATAAAATTTATTGACTTATTGTGGCAATTTGGTGATTATTATACAAAGTATGTTTAAAAAATTTCCGCCAACATATGACCATTTGTTGGCATCCATTTAACACAATTTCTTTACTCAACAGTCTCTGGGCGCATTGATTGGTTGAATTACAGAGGACTAGTGTCGGAACCTAGAACTAAAATAGCACCTGTTCTATCTCACTTATATTATGGTAGCCAGTACCAAGTGGCTGGACCTCATATACCGTTTCTTGTATGGGTGTCTGCCTGGCAACCGACTTCTTAGCACCTGTTTTGAAAACGCCCATCGTTTGTGCTACGTTAGTGTGTTGTGCCGATTGTCATTCGTTAGTGCTGTTAAATTTACAGCACTTATTCCACGATTCTTTATGGGTGGCTAGGGAGATATCTCTCGGCACCCACTATAAGAAATATATTAGATATCAATTTTTGGAAACTGCCATCGTTTATTGACTACGTTAGTGCTGGTTAGTGCACTTGTTCCCGATTTCTCGTTTAGTGCTGTAAATTTACTGAAATTATTCCACGAGTCTTTTTGGGTGGCTAGGATGATATCTCTCTGGCCAGCCACTATAAGAAATAATAGAGATAGTCAATTTTGAAAACGCCAGTCGTTTGGCTACGTTATGCTGGTTAGTGCCCGATTTTCATCGTTAGTGCCTGTATAAATTTACAGAAATTATTCACGATTCTTTTGGGTGGCTAGGGAAGATATCTCTCCTGGCCACCCACTATAAGAAATATAGAGATAATCAATTTTTGAAAAACGCCCATCGTATTGTGCTAGTTAGTGCTGGTTAGTGCCGATTTTCTCGTTAATGCTGTAAAATTTACAGAAATTATTCACGATTCTTTTATGGGGTTGCTAGGGAGATATCCTCCCTTGCCTACCCACTATTAGAAAATTAATTCGAGATAATCAATTTCGTAAACGCCCATCGTTTGTGCTACGTTAGTGTGGTTAGTGCCCGATTTTCATCGTTAGTGACTGTAAATTTTACAGCACTTATTCACGTTTCTTTATGGGTGGTAGGGAGTTATCTCCATGGCCTCCCAATATAAGAAATTATGAGATAAATAATTTTGAAAACGCCCATCGTTTGTGCTTACGTTTTAGTGCTGGTTAGTGCACGATTGTCATTGTTAAGTGCTGTAAATTTACAGAAATTATTCACGATTCTTTATGGGTGGCTAGGGAGACAATCCCGGCCATCCACTTTAAGAAATAATAGAGATAATCAATTTTGAAAAACGCGATCGTTCTTTGTGCTACGTAGGGCTGTTTAGTACCCGATTTTCATTGTTAGTGTTGTAAATTTACAGAAATTATTCACGGTTCTTTATGGGTGGCTAGGGAGATATTCCCTTGCACCCACTATAGAAATAATAGAGAATAATCAAATTTTGATAAACGGCCATCGTTTGTGTACGTTAGTGCTGGTTAGTGCCCGATTTTCATCGTTAGTTGCTGGTCATAAAGTTACAGAAACTATTCACGATTTTAAGGGGTGGCCCCTCGGAGATATCTCCCCTAGTGACACCCACTATAAGACATAATAGAGATAATCAAAGTTTCGAAAACGCCATCGTTTGTTGTGCTACGTTTTAGTGTGGTTAGTGCCCCCCGATTTTTCATCGTTGGTGCTGTAAATTTACAGAAGTTATTTCACGATTCTTTATGGGGGCTAGGGATGATATCTCCCTGGTCACCCACTATAAGAAATAATAGAGATAATCAATTTTTTGAAACGCCATTGTTTGTGCTACGTTAGTCCTGGTTAGTGCACGATTGTATCAATGCATAATATTTTATTTACATCGATAGTTAAAGTAGTATAGTTATTTGTTAAATCGTTTAAAGTATGGTACTATTCCATTGAATTAGCAAAAATATACTATTTCCAATTTTGTCCAGTTATAATGGATAGCGATAATATTTTACTGTCAATAATTTATACTTATGATAGTTGTCCCATTAAATACTATAGCCTAATGTTGCGTAATAAGATTGTATATTTGAGTTATTTAGCAACAACCCACTTGTGCGCACGGATAAAATATAATAGCTGCACAAATTTTTTAACACTCATTCTCGTGGCCAGTTTGGTTTAATTTTCATCCAGTTTTCATTTTAAGTTCACAAGGACCCGAAAAAGATAGGAGATTAGATGGTCTCTTATCGCACTTCAATATTATAAGATTGGGTGGAAAAATCCACGAATTTTGCATTTTTTAAACTCTAAAACTATTGCATTTTTCATATAAATTCTAAACTATAAGGAAAGGCCCTGGAATTACCTATTTAAAGAAAGCTTAATGTTTTGATCGAATTAAAAAAACTAAGTTGTTACCGGCTCTTCTGTAGCAACTATATGGTAAACATAAAAATTAAAAAAAATCACAAAACATGATCCCATAGAAATTGTAATTTAAAAGTTGTCTCGTGCACTTCAATACTACCCAAAATTTCGGACACACTAACAAACATTCAAAATAACTCTAAAAATATCGATTTTTCATATAAAAATTTCTTTTTGTAAAAAGATTGTCCTGGAATAACTACTTAAAAAGATTACATGTTACGATCGGATAAAAATTAGCTTCATGGCTCTTCCGTAGTCAACTACATGGTAAAATGAAGGGGTCGGATTACGTACATAAAAAATTCACAAGACTCGAAAAAATAAAAGATTAATGGTGTCTTGTGCAGTCCCCCAAAATTGCCAGAACATCACCAAATATTCAAAATACTCTAAAAATATCAATTTTTCATATAAAATTTCCAAAATAATGGAAAGGCCCTTTGAATTACCCACTAAATGGATTTCACATGTTCGATCGGATAAAAATTAGCTTTTAAGGGTCTTATGTAATCCACATATATAATAAAAGGAAGGGCTCGGATTTACATACATTAAAAAAGTTCACAAGACCCGAAAAGATAGGAGATTTGATGGTCTCTTATGCACTTCAATATTACAAGATTGGTGGAAAAATCACGAATATTCAAAATAACTCTAAAACTATTGATTTTCATATAAAAATTCCCAACTATAAGGAAGGCCCTGGAATTACCTACTTAAGAAAGCTTAAATGTTTTGATCGAATAAAAAACTAAGTTGTTACCGCTCTTCTTGTAGCCAACATATTGGTAAACATAAACATTAAAAAAAATCACAAAACATGATCCGATAGAAAAGTGTAATTTAAATGTTGTCTCGTGCACTTCAATACTACCAAATTGCCGGACACATACACAAACATTCAAAATAACTCTAAAAATATCGATTTTCATATAAAAATTCCTTATGTAAAACGAAGTCCCTGGAATAACCTACTTAAAAAGAGATTACATGTTACGATCGGATAAAAAATTTAGTTCACGGCTCTTCCGTAGTCAACATACATGGTAAATGAAGGGCTCGGATTTACGTAATAAAAAAATTCACAAGACTCGATAATATAAAGATTATATGGTGTCTTGTGCAGTCCCAAAAATTGCCAGACACATCACAAATATTCAAAATAACTCTAAAAATATCAATTTTTCATATAAAAATTTCCCAAGTAATGGGAAGGCCTTAGAATTACCCGCTAAATGAGATTTCACATTTACGATCGGATAAAAATTTAGCTTTTATGGGTGTTTATGTAATCCACATATATAATAAAAGGAAGGGCTCGGATTACTACATTAAAAAAGTTCACAAGACCGAAAAGATAGGAGATTAGATGGTCTCTTATGCACTTCAATATTACAAGATTGGTGGAAAAATCACGAATATTCAAAATAACTCTAAAACTATTGATTTTTCATATAAAAATTCCCCAACTATAAGGAAGGCCCTGGAATTACCTCTTAAAGAAAGCTTAAATGTTTTGATCGAATAAAAAACTAAGTTGTTACCGTCTCTTCTGTAGCCAACATATATGGTAAACATAAACATTAAAAAAAATCACAAAACATGATCCGATAGAAAAGTGTAATTTAAATGTTGTCTCGTGCACTTCAATACTACCAAATTGCCGGACACACTACACAAACATTCAAAATAACTCTAAAAATATCGATTTTTCATATAAAAATTCCTTATGTAAAACGAAGTCCTGGAATAACCTACTTAAAAAGAGATTACATGTTACGATCGGATAAAAAATTTAGCTTCACTGGCTCTTCCGTAGTCAACATACATGGTAAAATGAAGGGCTCGGATTTACGTACATAAAAAAATTCACAAGACTCGATAATATAAAAGATTATATGGTGTCTTGTGCAGTCCCACAAAATTGCCAGACACATCACAAATATTCAAAATAACTCTAAAAATATCAATTTTTCATATAAAAATTTCCCAAGTAATGGGAAGGCCTTAGAATTACCCTAAATGAGATTTCACATGTTACGATCGGATAAAAAATTTAGCTTTTATGGGTTGTTTATGTAATCCACATATATAATAAAAGGAAGGGCTCGGATTTACATACATTAAAAAAGTTCACAAGACCCGAAAAGATAGGAGATTAGATGGTCTCTTATGCACTTAATATTACAAATTGGTGGTAAAATCATGAATATTCAAAATAACTCTAAAACTATTGATTTTTCATATCAAAAATTCCCCAACTATAAGGAAGGCCCTGGAATTACCTTCTTAAAGAAAGCTTAAATGTTTTGATCGAATAAAAAACTAAGTTGTTACCGGCTGTTCTGTAGCCAACATATATGGTAAACATAAACATTAAAAAAAATCACAAAACATGATCCGATAGAAAAGTGTAATTTAAATGTTGTCTCGTGCACTTCAATACTACCAAATTGCCGGACACACTACACAAACATTCAAAATAACTCTAAAAAATATCGATTTTTCATATAAAAATTCCTTATGTAAAACGAAGTCCCTGGATATAACCTACTTAAAAAGAGATTACATGTTACGATCGGATAAAAAATTTAGCTTCACTGGCTCTTCCGTAGTCAACATACATGGTAAAATGAAGGGCTCGGATTTACGTACATAAAAAAATTCACAAGACTCGATAATATAAAAGATTATATGGTGTCTTGTGCAGTCCCACAAAATTGCCAGACACATCACAAAATTCAAAATAACTCTAAAAATATTCAATTTTTCATATAAAAATTTCCCAAGTAATGGGAAGGCCTTAGAATTACCCACTAAATGAGATTTCACATGTTACGATCGGATAAAAAATTTAGCTTTTATGGGTGTTTATGTAATCCACATATATAATAAAAGGAAGGGCTCGGATTTACATACATTAAAAAAGTTCACAAGACCCGAAAAGATAGGAGATTAGATGGTCTCTTATGCACTTTCAATATTACAAGATTGGTGGATAAAATCACGAATATTCAAAATAACTCTAAAACTATTGATTTTTCATACAAAAATTCCCCAACTATAAGGAAGGCCTGGAATTACCTTTTAAAGAAAGCTTA
>JBCFYV010003857.1:0-24881 GCA_039000515.1 Timema cristinae
CTCATACAAATAATGAGAGGAGATACAAACTCTCCACCTGCACTCATACAAACAATGAGAGGAGGTACAAACTCTCCACCTGTACTCATACAAATAATGAGAGGAGGTACAAACTATCCACCTGTACTCATACAAATAATGACAGGAGATACAAACTCTCCACCTGCACTCATACATATAATGAGAGGAGATACAAACTCTCCACCTGCACTCATACAAATAATGAGAGGAGGTACAAACTCTCCACCTGTACTCATACAAATAATGAGAGGATGTACAAACTATCCACCTGTACTCATACAAATAATGACAGGAGATACAAACTCTCCACCTGCACTCATACATATAATGAGAGGAGATACAAACTCTCCACCTTCACTCATACAAATAATAGCACTTACTAAAAATTCCTTTGCACCAGTTGTTAATGATCCTATTTGCCGTTTCACTTTTAGTCCTCTAGCATTATACATTTTACTTTGTATCATCGATAAACCAGTTTCTTCGTTAAAAAAGTGATATTCATGAAAAGAGTGTTCAAAAAATACAGCTTCTAAATGATCAAAATAATTGAACATTTCCTTTTTGTTAACCCCTGTTGGCTTTAGAACAGATGAATTTTACTTAAGTCTTCTTATGAATGCATAGAATCATTATTTACCTGATTTATTATAATTTCCAAATGGATGGACAGTATTGTTGAGTACCGCTAGTTGAAAAGCTAAAGATCAAACGTCCTTTCTTATTAGTCCACGAAACATTGCCTCTATTTATAAGTATTTCACTAGTTCTTTCTCCATATCATATGAGAAGACTGGCTTAAGTCCCAGGAGTTTCAATGTTACAGCTAATGGGTTTTCCTCTTTTTAATTCACCCGTCAACAAAGTGTTACTTTTGGTACTGCAAATTCCTTGTATGCCTTACAATAGCCCATTTTATTGTCATGAATAGCTGCTATTGCAAGTGCCATTTGGGCATAATCCAAAAGTTTTCGCTTTCGCCCAACATCCCTAGAAGCTCTCTTTTTTGGAATATCTAAAGATAAAAAAATAATGCTATTGAACTCCACACGGAATTTCTAATTTCATTGTTTAAAAATGTAGATATTTACTCAAAACCCGTAATAAATGTCAAACGAATTAATGTACACTAGCAAACCCTAGTACAAATTGTGCTATACTTACGTAACACATTTTTTGACACTCAGACATTTATGAGGAGGTTAATTAGTATTGTTATAAAAGATTTGTTACGCTTAAGAAGTTTAAAGAACCCGTTGTCATTCATATAATAAATTAAAAGTTAGAAAATATGTTTATGACCATCTGGGTTGGAGAAAGACAATACCAGAAGGTTGTTCAAGGAATCCAAAAAGAAAATGCATTTAAGAATGCCGTATTAATTGTTTGCATGAATTAAAAATTTAATTTTAATTTAGTAATTTATTTAGTGCAGTGATATCAGTATCGACTTATGATGGAGAATATGTTTTATCAATTATTAATGGTATTACAATAGTGAACCCACCCGGTAATCAACAACAAACCAACAATTTAGGTAAGTGGTTGCTGATTCATCATAGCTCCACCATTAGTGAAGATCATATCAAAGGTTTACTCTTTTCAACCGGGCAGTTTTTGTAGAGGCATTATCATCCCACAAACCAGCAAGACGAAAGTACTTTCTCTACACTTTGTAAACATATTTTTATTGAAAGAAGATTAATGCAAAAAGGCTATCCATCCCCTAATTAACAAACTTTTATCAAGATATTAAAGGGAATCCATGCTGCCTTCCTACAAGCGTCACTTTTTCATCCATCTTGGAGACTAAAAATGATCATGTTTAAAATAGCACCTAACGTGGTTTCGCAAGACTTTTAAATTACCAATTTTTTCTCACTTTTTTAACAAATCATTATACTTCAACAATAAACTAAACTGTATTCAATTCTCATATTTATTATTACCTAAACAACACTACTCATCATTTGGAATATGACTTGTAAATTGTATGTATATTGTTTAGTCTTAAGAGGATACGTTTCCCATTATTATATTATGTCATCTATCTCAATTAACACTGTCACAGCTCTCTAAGAGTCTGCCCATTTATTTATTCAACAATCTCCGGTAGTGTTCCTGTACTTATTTCTTTTTAATATCTAGCTCCTAGGACACCTGGTGGTCCCGATATCAGTGATCATGTCTACCGGCGCTCACTGAGTGGGGTGAACACTTTGAAGATTTCACACACAAAATAAAATATAATTTCTGTAGGCCCTGGTATTGGCTACCCTATGATAGGAGGGTGTAGGGAAGGGTGTTTACAATAAATACTTTCATACCTAATATTTATTATGTACAAATACATTATTTTAAAGTTTTAAAAACATCAAACACTAGTTTATTGGCAGGTTTAATGGAATACTACTATTCCATATTGCCTAATAAGCCTAGTCAACCCTACTTTTGAGACTCACAGAATGAAAATAGCCAACAAAAGTATGGCTTTATCTATTAAATTTTGTACTAAGCAAGAACCAGTTAGCAGTTAACCGTTTTAGCTCATTTTAAGATCAATTGTTAAGTTTCACGTTACAAATGTATCGTATGACATAATTCTGAGAGAAAACATCCGGGTCTCTTGAACTTTTGGGAATTCTTTCAAACGATGACTCGTGTAGTCGACGCAAAAAGCAGAAGTGCATTCAACAGTACTTCCCGTCATGGCAAGTTTAATGATCATCCCGAACGACGGATTCAAGTTCTTAAAGACTTTGTGCATTCTCTTGACCACAATCTTGTTTCCTTCTCAAGCGAAATCCTCTGAAGATGAAAGTATTATCTCCACACAGAAGGTTATGTGGATGCCCATAGCCACTTCAACCAACTTTGATGACAGGTTCTGTTGACAGAGATAGCTCCGTCCTTTACCGAGAATTTATAACTGAGATCCTTCGGATTAAGACAGTCCGGTTCAGGAGAGACGCACGAAGGATTTCTTTTAACAATGATCATCTGTTCAAGGCCTTAAAATGTGGGATACTTCGGAATAGGTCCGTCCAATTTTGGAAATATGTATGATATATTTTATACAGAAGATGGCCTTTACATTATGTCTTACATTGTGTGGTACTTATTTCTTCCAAAAAAAATTTTTTCCCCTCAAACAACATTAGTATCTAAATGTGTGTTTGTTTTTATTTTTCTTTAATTTTCCTTTGTAATTATTTAAATATATGCAAAGTTTGAAAGCCAAACCCTAATCAAGACAGTCAAATATCTTCAACCATTTATTCAATCTTAACCTTTTCTTATCCTGTTTCTCTGCTGCCCTCCTACCATCGTAGCTGAGACCTGACCGGGCCAGGTCGTAAAAATTTGAACCTTTTTTCATTTTTACTCTCTCTTCTTTACCTTTTTCTGTCTATCCATTGAACCTTCAATCTAGAGCTACCTTTACTTCTTAATCATTTTCTTTTTCTTTCTCATGTTGTACTCGTATCTTCTGGATTATTCTTCACAAGCCGTAATTTTATGTAATTATTGCTTATTCAAACTATTGCACTTGTGGAGTAACAGGGACAAACATCTAACCCTAATTTAGAGGTAAGCTTGACAGTTTAGTATTTATCTACACGTTAATAATAATCTATATTCTCTCCCCCTTTTATAAATTCTTAACATGTCTGTTAGGTTAGCTTTATCTTCCTTCTCTAATCAATTTAAGTATTTTCTTTTGTTTTCGTTTTATGTTCTTAATTCTTAATTTCTCGTCTTATATTTTTTCAAATTTTACATTGGTTTTCCTCAGACCTGATGATGGCGTTTGTACGTCGAAACATGTAGTCATTCAACCGGCCCTATGGCATCCAAGGCTTAAGGAGAGGAATTAAAACCAGTTAAGGAACACATATATTATTCAACTTTTCTGTTTCAATTTTCATATTCTACATAATTTAGACTATGTTTCAAGTCCTCACCTATAATTATCGTCTCTAACCTCTATTAAACAATTCTTTGCTTATTTTCCCTGTTTACTACCATAGGTTAAATTTTAACATTTCCTTTTGACAACTCTGGATCTATAATAATATTACCTTTAACTTAAATTCAACTGTTTTACTATAGTTAATATACCTTACTAAGTTATGTTATACTCATTAACATGTAACCTTGGAATATGTGATTTTTATTTTATTTATTGTCTAGTTTTAATAGGTTTTTTGTATTTTAACCTACTTTATTTAACTTGTTCTTATTCTACTTGATTTCACATACCTTATGGAATTATAGAAATATTACTGCCCCACGTTGGGCGCCAATTATGAAGTTTCTGACTTACGGATCCCTGTCTTGGGTCACAATTGATGAGATATTACCGTTTAATTAGCTGTTAATTGCCCCGTGGTCGAGCACTAATTAAATTGGTAAGGGTTTTTGATGTTGTGAGATAATTGGTATTTATAGCCCCGTGATCGAGCGCCAATTAAATAGTTTACTGATGTTTGACTATTGTATTAATTAATACACACTTATTATGTTGACATGTTTTTATTTCTAAATTTCGGTTTATTTGAAGATAAAATAGATCAGGTCGTCGACGAACTATTTACGCGACCTATAGTACGATCGTAGGGATCGCGGACAGGAGCTGCAGTTCCGAGTAGTTCAAGGACTGGACTCCAAGTGCTAGTGCCTTTACATTGCACCATTCTTTGTATATATCCATTACTCATGGAAGCTTCGAGAAGGTCGTGTTATAAAAAATTAAAATACAAGACAAAAACATCTCGGTGTTACTAGGAGCTTCGAGAGCCGGAAACTGACTCAAGTTACTTTTTAAAATCTCCATTCGATCATTCGAGAAGAGGAAGTTATTATTTAAAAATCTTATATTGTCAACTTGACTCGACTGGTACACTCTGATAAGGACAAATTATTTATAAGTATACAAATAAGAACGACAGTTGATGTGTCTCCCTTTCCTGGGGGGAAGGGGGGGTCAACCAGATGAGGAACTGAGTCGGCGGCCTAACCGTCAGGAAGGGGAAACAATAAAACTTCGAGTACCTTCTAACAGTTTGAATTCGCCACGTGCCCATTGGTGCAAATTCAAACATGGTGAAGAAGGGTAGGACTGTAATGACCAGTAAATAGCGGTGCAACCCAGGTATTAAGTAGGGTTGGGCCAAGAGAATCTGGCATTCTGGTTTTTAAATTACGGGAGGACTCGTGTGAACTGTGTGACGCTCGGGTACCATAATGATGGGGGGACTTCACTATTTTATTAAACATAAAAGTTGTAATCAAGTGATAACGTAATTAATAAAAATGTGGTGTGTTACAAATAACATTAATAATTCATTATGCCCTATACTTTCAATATTTTAACGGCCAAAATAAGTTCAACAAGAAAAGAAAAAGGTATCGTAACAAAGTTGGTGCCGTGACCAGGATTCATCATGGTACATAACAAAATATGGAATGGTGAAATAAAGAATTATGGGGAAATAAACGACAGTGAACTATATGGACGGAGCTACGAGGACGGAAACCTGTGACGGAGCTACGAGGACGGAAACCAGTGACGGAGCTACGAGGACGGAAACCAGTGACGGCGCGACGAGGACAGCAACACGGCCGGAGCTACGAGGACGGAAGACGGTGCGGTGAGGACAGCAACAAAAGACGAAGGAGCTACGAGGGCACCATCGAGGGACCAATTCCTTAATACCCACATAGGACTGAGCTAATCACAGAATTGTAATTTTAAAGCAGGGTGAGTGTTTTTTTTTTCAAAATATTATTGGGACTATTTTTTCAGTACACGGAGACCGAGGAAAGGTAAGTGGATATCATATGTTTTGTTTTTCTGATTGCTGTCAATTGCTGGTTGGTTCCGGATACTGCGGGGAAGTGCCATAATTCCTCGGGGAGAATAGGGATGGATAGATCACGTCAAACAGGCAGGGTGACACGACAGACAAGACCGGTTGCTAGCAAGATGGACAATAATCAACATACGACACCAGATTTTGACGACCGGGAGACAGCAGAGATTACAGAAGAAAGGGGGGCTTTCTCATCAACCAGTGACGTAATACCCTAGGAGACTGTATCTGAGGATGCCGTCGCGACGCTAATGGACGTTTCGGAGGACACGGTAAGGAATGTGATGACGACGAACGCTCCATGGTGGAATAAGGGGGTGACTGAGCCACCGCCTGAACAATTTGACAACCCAGCGGACATGATGTCCCAGCTTAATAGGGTTTTAAGGGGTTGGGAAAATAAACATCAAAAACAGATGGATCAATTGGAGACTTTAGTACAGGAAAGGTTGGATACACAAGCTGAAGACATAAGACGCGTGCAGGAAGAAGCAAATAAAAAAATTAGTCAACTATTTGAATCACAAAAAAGAATTCAAGATGACTTAGGAACAGTAAGGGTGGAAATAGAACAGCTCCGCGATAACAGGCAGACAGAAGGGTCTGATATTCAAAATATTAAGGGGAAACAGGAGGCCCTTAAGGAAGCACAGGACCGACAAGGATTTAAATTAGATGGACTACTAGAGAAACAAAACACACTGATAAATAATCAAAAACAGTCCCACCAAGAACTAACGAACTTAACTAAACAAGTGGAGGTCAACTATCAGGGGTTGGTAAAGTCGTGCAAATAAATGACAGACAAAATCTCTTAGCTGAAAAATGTACAGTTAGGAGCTAGTACAAGTCAAACCATGGAGGGGTCACAAGCGAATAGAGTAACGCCCAGGACGTCACCCGCACGTGACCTATTGTCAGCTACGGTTATATCGCAGGAACACAGTTTTGGCCAAGAGGGAATGACGTCACAGTTAGGGGGTACTGAAGTATGTAGACCACCAGAGGAGGTACATTTAGATTTGGTTAAGGCCAGACTACCTAAATTTAATGGCCGAAATTCCAATATATCAGCAGTGCAGTATATCACTAAGATTGACAGGGCCGTCAGGGGAATCACAAGTGAGCAACTTAAGATACACCTCTTAATGAATGGATTGAGGGATCAGGCGTGTAATTGGGCAGAACTAAATGAATGGGGCTGGACTGACTACGCCACAGCCAGGAGGGCGTTTTTGAATAAATTTTGGTCGATGGACGAACAGGATTTATTTCTACAGGAAGTATTCAATGGTAAATATAATCCACGTCGGGAGTCGATGAGTGAATATGTACAGCGGTTAAAGAGCCAGGCGGACTTCCTGGAAGAACCAGTAAGAGAAGATAGGCTGGTGAACCATTTAATACATCACTTTGACTGGGGTACCCAAGATGTTATGCTTGCTGCTGGAGTAAGGGATATGACGTCATTGAAGGATATCACAGAAAGGTTAGATCAAAGAGTGGTTCGAGATCGGTTGGAGAACAGGGCTACATATGACCGAGTGCCACAGTTTGGCCACCCCGGACCAGGCCAGCTGAAGTCAAACGTAAGAACACAGCAAAGTAGGAGCGAAGAGGCTCAAAACAAACAACGGGATTGGAACAATAGTAATGGACGGAGGTGGAGAGAGGAGAGTGACAGAAGGGGGAACCAAGGACTACCTGCGGAAGTGGGAGAGCACCCTATACAAAGGGGGTGGCAAGGCCAGCCGTCGAATTTGGCAGGCAACCAAATAACAGAAGGGATGAGACAAAACAGACCGGTCCGTGCAACAGTGGCCCAAGAGTCACCACCCAACTATAAAAATGTAAGACGAATCCGAGCGGAATTTAATGACATCCCGCGGGAAGATGACGCAATTGAAGATTATCGAAATGACGCAGAAAACTACCAAGCATCCAATATGGGATGTATACCGGCAAAAAACAATTGAAGTCATCACATAGTAGCCCGTATGTGAGAAGCACTGACTCAAACAGGGCTACCACTATAAGAAAAACCAAAGCAGGAACGGAAATTAAGGAGGTCAGGGCCATGTTAGTTAATGATCCCGTGCCAGATCTTGTACATGAAGAACCATTGATGCGCAGCCTGGAGAGATATAGAGCACCAGAGATTGCGGGAGTTGTGGGGCAAACCAATTTGAACTTTTTAATAGATAGTGGTGCTGACATTAGCGCTATTTCACAAGCTTGTTTTGAGGAAATTGAAAATAAAAACCCCGAATTAAACCTGCCAGTACTACCCGTACAGTCGGTAACCATTATTAGTGCGAGCGGGGTAAGAAACACCAAGGTTAGGAAACAAGTGATGCTAGAAGTGAAGTTCCAACATGCGTCGGTGGAAATTGTGTTTTTTATAGTGCCTAACTTAAATATGGTGGCAATTATTGGATCGGATTTTCTCGGGAAGAGGGGTGGCGTTATAGATTATATCCAACAGGAAGTACAATTTACAGAGGAACCAAGGAGAATATCCGTGCCGTTTATAAGGGCAGTGGTGGTCGCCAGCATCAGTACTGAGGATTGCCCACTTTGGGAGGGGGAGAATAGAAATATAGGGGCCGACGTGAGCCAAAGGATCAGTGGTGCCCCAGTAAGAAATAATATTGAGGGTAGCCTGAGGTCTAATTCCAGGGGACACTCTGGTTTGAGTTGCAATGATGGGGAGGGAACATGCCCCATAAAGGATGTAAATTTACTCTTCCATCAGGGGAGCTTAGAAGTAAACACGAGTCCAGCGAAGATTTATCCCCCATCCCACAAAACGTTATAATCGCTCAAGATGGCGGAAGGCGGAAGAACCAAGCGAATCCTGGGACAGCCCTGCAAGAAGCCTACCCTAATGACAACCAATGTACTGGGACGGGCCAAAAAGGGTTGGTAACTAGCAAATTACCACCGAAAACGCCAGGTAGGGATGCAATAAATGACAGCACATGTGAGAAGGGCAGTATAGCTTCTAGCCACTTGTACACACGACCCACGGAAGAATTTACTGACGCTGTTGCCGCGATAAATCAAAAGAAGTTAGAAGTACAGGGTAAGGGACGCCTGAATAAGAAAGAACTTCAATATGTCGAGCGGCTCCGGCAGGGGCAGGAACAAGATACGCAACTGGCCAAGGTTATTGAAATGTTAAGGGGGACCGATCCATCAGCAGAGTTAAACAAACAGTACCAAATATATAAGGAGGTCCTATTCAAATGGGTGGAAAGATTTCAGAGTTGGAAGGTGTGTATTCCAGAGGGTTTAGTTAGTGATCTGATAGAAGAGTACCATCAACTGTATGGGCACTATGGCGTATACAAGACGGTCAGGGTGTTGAGAGAGTCATGTATCTTTCCGGCAATGCTCCGCCGGGTAAGGAACATCTTAAGGGGGTGCGACATACGTCAGCGCACTAAACCTCCTAACACCAGAACCGAAGGGAGACTCCAAATAGTTACAGCTCACCGGCCTTTAGAAAAGGTATTTGTAGACATCATGGGCCCGCTACCAAAGGGAGTCAGAGGTGCACAGCACGTATTTGGGATGATGGACTTATATACTAAATATATAAAACTGTATGTTATTAGGAGGGCTACGGCCCGAGCGGTCGTGAACCGTGTAACTGTCAATTATATACAGGAAATGGGCAAGCCAGGAATGATCGTCTCAGACCATGGGCCCCAATTCACTAGCCGCCACTGGATTGGAAGTTTGAGGGAGAGAGGCATTAAACAGGGATATACGGCCATTTTCACCCAGGTTCAAACCCGTTAGAAAGGGTCCACAGGGATATAGGAAGAATGCTACGGGTTTATTGTCATAGCAATCACCGCTCGTGGCCTAATTATATTACCAAGATTGAAGAATGTGTCAATCAAACAATACACTCCGTGACCGGCTTCACCCCCCACGAACTCATTCACGATGATAGGCCACCCAGACCACTAGAACGGCTGTTTCAGTTTCCTCCAGGGCATGAGCTGTCCCGAGAACAGAAATTAGAACGGGCTGGCCGCAACATGGAACAAGTGGCGGGTAGGATGATAGCCCGAGACGCGAGGACCAATCGTAGCCCAGCTGAGTATAAATTAGGAGACCTAGTTCTCGTGAAGACACACAAATTGTTATCCGCACTTACCAAGGAGACCAGTAAATTATTTTTACTTTATCAGGGACCAGGCAGGGTGACAGCGGTCAGGAGTAATAATGCATATGTTGTCCACTCCAAGGACTCTGATGAAATTATAGGTACTTTTAACGCAGTGCATCTAAAAAAATACTACCCGAACCACCACGACCACTCACATTAGGTGTGGTAAAATTCATCATGATACTCAGGTGTTTTATTTTATTGAATAGCCAGGGTCCACGGTTCCATTCCTGGGAAGGTATAACGTTATTTATTATTGTGTGTATTGGGTGATATATCTAATTAATAATAAGAGTGCCAACAGTAGTGTGTGACCAAGTGTGATAACAAGGGGGTCCAAGAATATTAAAGGGTCTGGTGTTAGTAATTAAATGTGATTTAACAAACAAAAAAACCCTGAACTATGTACGTAACCAAATTTAGTGAAAGGTGCAGCAAGAAGAAGTTTAAAAGGAGGAAGAAGGTTCACTCCTGGTGAAGTGCCTTCTTGGAACTGTGGAAGGGATTATAGCCAGGACTAATGACTACACCTCCACCAACAAGTTTAAGTGAGGAGTGTGCAGCGGTAGAGTCAAGTTTTAATTAGTGTGAGGGTTGGAACTATGTATATTGATGTTTTTTTTTTCTTTGTGAATATTTATGTAATGCAACTATCAACAATAGAAAGGACTGGCAGTTAGGCCTGTTAAAAAATTTGTTTAGTAATCTATAGACAAATCAATTGTAATGATCATTGATAAAGTGTTAAGTTAGCAGAATATAGATAGTTGTGGTTAGGTAATTGTATTGGATATATATGTATATATATATATATATATATGGCAAAATAGGAGCTAATTATGGTAGCTAATAGGCAGGAATGTATATTATGGTGTGGACTGTGAAGAACCTTATAAACAATTTTCACACAGTCCACAAAGGGGGTAGTTGATAAGGACAAATTATTTATAAGTATACAAATAAGAACGACAGTTGATGTGTCTCCCTTTCCTGGGGGGAAGGGGGGTCAACCAGATGAGGAATTGAGTCGGCGGCCTAACCGTCAGGAAGGGGAAACAATAAAACTTCGAGTACCTTCTAACAGTTTGAATTTGCCACGTGCCCATTGGTGCAAATTCAAACATGGTGAAGAAGGGTAGGACGGTAATGACCAGTAAATAGCGGTCCAACCGAGGTATTAAGGAGGGTTGGGCCGAGAAAATCTGGCTTTCTGGTTTTTAAATTACGTGAGGACTCGGGTGAACTGTGTGACGCTCGGGTACCATAATGATGGGGGGACTTCACTATTTTATTAAGCATAAAAGTTGTAATCAGGTGATAACGTAATTAATAAAAATGTGGTGTGTTACAAATAACATTAATCATTCATTATACCCTATACTTTCAATATTTTAACGGCCAAAATAAGTTCAACAAGAAAAGAAAAAGGTATCGTAACAACTCTGACGTCACTTACAGTAGCGTGTACCTTCTTGGAAGAAAAAGTGCTTCAAGCGCCATGTAATAGATTATAATTTAAATGAAATAAGATACGTTTATAAAATTAGGACGATATTATTGTCAATGCTCTCACATATTCTTTTGGGCAAATAAATAACATTACAACCTTAATAATAATTACAAGTCAAAGGTTTTTGCTAAAGGTTTGCCATTATTCTATTCAGTATCTTTTCTTCTATATAATGTAATATATATTTATTCAGACTTGTTATTATATATAACTATTCAAACTCTTAAAATCTCAGTATGTCTTTTGCTCATTAAATTTTTTTTCTATCTTTAATTTTTCCTTATATTTCATATCAATTATATCTTTTCATTTAGAATTAGATCCTTTTGTTATTGTTTATTGGGTGTTCCTTGAATAATTAATTAGTATTGAAAATGTATAAGTTAAAACGAAAAAGAGCTAAACATGGCTTATTAAATAGATTTTACTCAATATAGCTACATAATTATAACTTAATTATCTTCCAAAAAACTTTAACATTGTTTAATTAACGGCGCACGGTCATATGTAGAAATAAATAGAAGGGTGCACCACACAGACTTTCTACATGTTTAATCTTGAAATATTTTACTAAGAACGTGTAAAATTTGTTAAATTAATAATATGCACCGTTGCAGATGGAAAAATGATTTGGGAGGGTTTTCTTTTCTTGGGAATTGGATTGATTTTGGTCAGCTCTTTCTCCCCATATCCGCTGCAGCAGCAAGAATTTAATCTTGTCTTGAGGCCAGTGTAGCTGATAAAGTCAGTTGCTTATATAAACATAGTGATTGAAGGTCCAAGTTAAATATCACGATTAAAAATTAGCAAACAAATTTAATATTTGAGGTATCTCCAAGTGGTGGGCACTTGTACTTATAATTTCAGGCTCATCTAGTCCGGTTTCCGGCGATGGAGAAGTAAGAGCTCATATCCCGGTCGGATATAATGAAGGTTTATTTTCCCACGAAACATGCAAGTACACTTCCTATATCTTCTACCTTTATTCTCCGTATCCCATTATGATGATAAGAGGTGGATACCTATGAATGGCAGTAAGATGAAGTGCAAAAAAGAATAATAATTGAGGTGCATTTTAAAGGTACCGATATTCATTATTTACTCACAGGGCGTGAATGTTTTGTAAAAGTGCAGGTTGGTTTCTAAAAACGTTACAATGCTTTTTAATAGATTGGATCACAAGTCAAACTGTTCCCGCAACGATTGTAGACATTTCATGATATAAAGAGATAGACAAACATATATATAATTGTAATTCATAAGATGCAAATAAAAGTGCCACGTGGAGATTATTTTCCCGTTCTTCAATATTGCGCGTCTAATATTGCTTGTTGGCATCACACCGTTATTATTATTATTATTATTATTATTATTATTATTATTATTATTATTATTATTATTATTAGCACCGCGTCTTACTACCCGTTCGGGTTATACGCACTTACGCTAATGTGTAATGGTAGGGTGATTGTGGATTGTGAGATGAAATGAAGGACCTACAGTTTAACGTGGAATCCGAACCACGGTGGCGGCCTGGCATTCACACCGTTGTTAAATCTAGAAGAGAACACTAACTTAAACGTCAAGTTAAGAACGTGCAATGCTTGATGAGGAAACATGTTTGTAAAATAATACCATTAATAACTAACTGGGTAGTTAAATCATTTAAGATCAATGTTAAACCTTGGATTGACAACATTAAAAACCTGATAGGATTTACAATAAAAGAACGTGTGTATTTTTTTTATCGGAACTCAATATTTAATGTTAATTGTTTTGCTGATAAAAGAATGTTAATTGTTTGGTGAAAATATTCTATCAGGAATGTAAACATTTATTTTTTAAACAAGCAAATATTAAATACAGTAAAACCCCACATATTCAGGCTTATTTAATCAGTATTTTGAATAACGTGGATCTAAAATATGTCCAGTAAAGATGGTAAAATGAAGTACTTGGCTTTGCCGCCAAACAACACCACCTTAATACATCCAACGGATCAAGCCTTCATTATGTCCCGCAAGAGACCCTAACAGGAGTTCCTTGATGTAGTGATGCCAATGTTGAAATACAGAATGTATGAAGATAACGACATAAAAGGAAGAAGAAGGCATTTATTTGTGTTGATTTTTAATTTCTCGCCATCTTACAGGTAGAGAATATTATGATTGTCAAAATAATCTAACTCGAGATTTTGATGAATTTAGAAGTTTCATGATCCCCCGAATCTGAAAAAAGGGTTTTTGAATGTCCATATCTAAAGTTTATAAGGTATCTAAGGTTTGCATAGGGTTACCCTGAGAGTTTTTTAGAATTGGATATCAAACCCTAAAATTAATGTTAGTTTACTGAAGGAGAAAAAGAGAAAAAAATAAATTTTCCCAAAATTGGATTTAACGATTTTGATTAAATTTAATTTTTAAGTATTCATAAATATTATAAACAAAATGGCATTCTCATTTTTTTGGCAAAATAAATTTAAGGGTTTTGGTCTGATGAGTAAAATCACATATATTCTTTAATCATATCTTTGAAACTATTTGAGATATGAAATTACTCACCATTGCAAATATGTAGGTCTATTTATAATAAACATATTTAATTTGAAACATATATTTATAAAACCAATAATTTTCAAGTTAAACGAAATTATATATATATTTTAACTTCTAACATGTAAGGTATTACGACCGTAAAAAATAAATTAAAAAATCAAATCCTAGATATTGATGGATGTTGACGTTTAATGACCCCCCGAACCCTAAAAAGTGGTTTTTGCAGTGCTGTATGTGTGTGTGTGTGTGTGTGTATTTAACCCCAAAATTAAGGGTAGTTTAATAAAGGGCGAAAATAGAAAAAATCCCTTTTCTCAAAATCGGCTCAAACGTTTTTTTATTAAAATTCGTCTCTATGCGTTGATTAAGATTATAAATAAAATGGTCTTTTTTCATTTTTCCATGAAAATTACGTTAAGGTTACCTTACAGAAGCAAACATTTCCGTATATCCACAACTATTTGAGATACCAGGTAATTTTTCATCGCAAAATTGTATTACTATTAAAAATAAAATCTTTAATTTTAAATATATTTTTATAAAACCAATAGTTTCTGAGACATTGGTAAAATATATTAATACAATTCTGTGAGCTTTAGTTGTACAGATATATTACTTAAATTTTAACGTAATAATTCCCTAATGCCTTTAAGTAAACAAAAAGTAAATTTCTCAAAAAGTTGACATTCTTTTTCCTTTAACATCTTAGGGGAAATGTTTGTACAGCAATGATCTATCTCGGTCATTTTAAAATCAATAGTTAATAATTACTATTTTATTGGTCTAAATTTATAAATGAAGAATTTAATAGCAATACGATGACTATAAGATGTGCAACCCCTGATAAAATTTCGAAAATTTTAACCGGAAGTCAACATTTTAATACGAATTGTTGACCCTTGGTAACCCAATATCGATAATTTTTATCGGTCCAAATTACAAAATTTAAAACCGAGTGTCAAAAAATGTTTAACTAGGGATAGTGCAAATTATGTTCGAGTTCGCGGGTGTATATTATTTCGTTTCACATATATTACAAGCTTTGAGTAAACATCTCCATTTTTAAACATTGGAGTGAGAAAGTCCGTGCGGAGCTCACTACAATTTTTTTGTCTTCTTGGGGTATATTTTTCTTCAATAACACAAACTATCTCTTAATCCAGAAGCCCTTCCCCCAATTAATACGGATCTGTGAGGATTTACTGGACATAAAATCTGTGCTACTCGTGTCGTACTAATGACATCATTTTTAATGTTATATCCCCCGCCGCGTCTTAGTTCTTGCTCTGGCTATACGCATACATCTTTACGAGCGACAGTAGCGCTACTAGCGCCTGTAGGTAGAAACGCGGTTGTCAAGACTACCTAATGTTTAATTCTGAAATTCCAGAAATAAGTTGGATTTTGTCAACGAATAACCATGGATTTGTTTTATTATATTAAAAAAGTTCTTTTAAAAAATATGACGTTATTGTTACTGGGTTCATTATCTAATTTCACTAAGACTAAAAATAGGACAGTTCATTATGTTATTTAACAAAATAAAGAAAGATAAAATAACATTTTTCAAGTATTTTCTCATGTTAGTAGAGTACTTTTGATAATTATTGCATCATGATCTTGAACCCCAGACTGCCAGTAGTATGTTTTTCTAACCAATAAACAGCTCCGTGTCTTAAATCAAAAGGAATGTGGTGATGACCTTCCTAACTTAAAACCATGCAATGGTTAGCCTAGCACAACTCGTGGATCTTTTTCAAAAGATAGCCACGTGTTGGTAGAGTCGCCATTGCAGGATAATATTTGGTTGTAATATGTCATACAAATATTCCTTTCAGATTTTAGATGTGGAGCTGTTTATTGTTTAGAAAAAGATTATACCGGCAGTCTGGGATTCAATATCATGATGCAACAATTTCGCCAAAGAATTCTACTGACATGAGAAAATACTTGAAAAAATTCAATTACTTCTTTCTTTGTTTTGTTAAATAAATAACGTGTAGAACTGTCCCATTTCCTTTGTTGTAAAAACCAATACCAGCGACAGCGTATTTTTTAAAAACAAAAGTTTCCAATATATATTATAAAACAATTGCAAATACTTCTTTCTATAAATATATTTTAGTACTGAAATCAAAGAAGGAGAAAATACGGAAGTATATCCAGTGCGCTAGTCACGTTGCTGGAATTGCTCGTGGAAATGGAATTTAATGTCTTGACCATGGTATCTGGAAGAGGAGGGTACTTGAGAACCCCTTCTTATATAGTGGGGGAGCTGAGACTATCTTGAGGCCCCTCCCCCACAGCATTTCCTATGCGTATTCAAAACATCTTGTTGCATAACCTATCACAATCAGCCACAAAATGGTAGTCGTAGGAGGTAAGAATTGGTTCCCAGGTAACCAATTGTAAACTATTAGGTTTATCTCCAATTCACGCAATTTTTTGATCGTCTTTATGCCAAGAACTTGTTAGAAAAAAAATGAAAATTGTGATATTTTCATATAAAATACTGTAAAAATAATATATTTTCTTTGGTTTGAAAAAATCGCGGATGTTTAGGAAATTTAAAATTTTGAAGTGAATCAGCCCAGTTTAACTGACATATTTAAAAAATATATTATTTTAGCAGAAATAAGCTTGACCCAATTTTTGTTTACTTATTCTTTACCCTTGATAATATACTTTAAGGTGAAAGGATACCAGAATGTCTAATTACTATGCTAAATTATTGTATTAGGTTTATTAACGACCTTAGTATTTGATAGTTACCAAAGTTACTAATACTACATAAATATATTCATGAATAAACTCACATGGATATTCTGATATTTGATAGATAGTTTGAATGGTGGTAGAACTGGGGATATGTATAAAAGAGGGTGAGTTCAAGAGGTAGTTTCCTAAGCTGCGAAAGTATTGTCCCCAGCCTACTGTAGTATATTTGTCCTCCCTTATATATATCTATTTATATTGGCACAAGACTACTATGAGCTGGACTATATGACACGCAAACTTAAAGAGACGTACAAAAACTGGGGCTAAGAATTTACGTACAAAAACTGGGGCTTAGAATTTAACATTAAAAAAACCCCCAACAGAATATATGTGTGAGAAGGAACGTGATTTAATTTTGGAAGACGGTCATAACATCCAACACAGTAGTGCATATAAATACTTGGGGATGAACATTACAAAAGAAGTTAAGACGAAGAGGCCATAAAAGAAGGAAACAAAACACGGTAGAAGGGCCATTTCGCTATTATACACACCACAGAAGTTAAAAGTATTATCACATACAGCTCTGAAGTTTGGTCTCTGCAAGGGGAAGCCTAAAAGGTTATAAACGATACAGAAATGTATTTCTGAAGACGAGCCACTGGAAAATCTAGGCGGGACAGAATTATAAACGAGCGTATTAGAGAAATAATGGGCGTAGCAAACACAGCAATAGAACCAAGCAACTTATTTGGTATGGTCATATTCAATGAATGAGGAATGGAAGGTTACCGACACAAATACTAAACCGGAAATCAGTGGGACAAAGAAAGCGAGATAGACCAAGAATGAGTGGGAGAGAAGACATAGACAACGAAATATGAATAAGAGGAATTGAGGAAGACCTATGGAATGATCTAGATGAATGGAGATTGAGTGTGGGAATATGGCATATATCGCTATAAACCGATAAGCCGTCACACACATATATGTGTGTGTATATCACTCCTTCTGATAATAAAGCATATGGATATGAAAGATGGCCTTAGATTCAAATAGGTTTAATTAAATGGTAAGATGCATCACATATACTTTCTTTCTCTCTCCTTAATATTAAAATAGATAAATTTGCTTCGAACCCGGATCCTTTGGTTTATCCCCATGTTTATGTGGTTGTTTATATGTATTTGTCTTTTTGGCATATTTATTTTTATATGTTCACATCTAAAACACTAAATAATATTTTTATTCATTGCTGCGCTTCTCATAATACTCTGGAGACAAACCATCAGGGTCGGATTGAGGAACCTCGAACTTAGAGGAAATGTACACTCATTTTGTCCAGTGAGAGTGGTACATTTTGAAAAAAACTCCCACCATTAATACAACCGGCCGGGATTACAACCTTTAATTCCCAAAGTGGGTAAACCAGTCCAAATGAGCTTGCAATTTATTACGCCTTAGTTAACGTAGTTATATGAGTTCAGAATATTATTTGTGTATAAATATATATATTATATTATCTTGATACTTTCCCTAATAAGTCCATGCTTAACATGTAAGATTTGTATAAAGGCTAAGGCTGACATAGTTATTAAATAACCCGCTTCGGTGGCCGCATGGTCTAACGTGCTAATCTCATGTTGGACTAAACTACCGAAGACGGGCAGATCGAGGTTCTATTCTGGCCGGGTACACTGAAGGTGGTTTTTCCTAAATGGTTTTCCACTCTACTTCCAGGTAAATGTGGGTGAATTTCCTCTAGATTAAGCTTTCCTATTCCCTAACCCATTAGTGTAATTAGTATATAGGCGTATAACCTGAACAGGTAGTAAGACACGGTGCTAAAAAAAAGCTATTAATACATCTGCTATAGTACAGCATGCACAATATACACACTACACGGTTTTTAAATTAAAATATTAACCAAGAACTATGCACCATATCACACCAATTAGCTTTTCTGCAGTATTCTCCCAACCCTATCCCCAGAAATACTCCCTAGATCCACCATTTCCCTGACCTCCCTGTCAATGGCATGCGAGTCTAACTACTTATACCATTCTGCCCTCCATAAGAGTCTTTCTGCAGCCTATTGAATTGGATACACAATAACAAGCATTAATTAATTAAGACTTTTTAGCACCGTGTCTAACTACCCGTTCAGGTTACTCGCATGTGTACCAATTATTAATCCAACATGTTAGGGAATAGGGAGGTTTAATTTAGATAAAATGTTCCCGAATTTGCTTGGAGGGAGATGGCAATATCATTTAGGAAAATATACCCTTAGTACACCCGACTGGTATCCAACCCTGATCTCATCATAGGCAGTTAAGTCTATTTCGAGAGTGACACCTTAGGCCGTAAGGCCACTGAATGGGATTTTAGGGGGAATTTAACAAAGTGTTAACAAAGAAAATAAATTAAGAGTGTTCAGAACATTTTTGCGTAAGAGTAAAGCTTATTTATTACAATATAAAATGTTTTGTCAGTAGTTACTATAGGCCTATATAAAACATTACAATTACGCTTAGGCTAGGCTACAAACTTTACGTCCATTACGGTTACAAACTCCTTATCCGTAATCACGTAATGTACCAATCAACAAGCAAATACTCTGTTCGATGAATTTCATCAAAATAAAATCATCTGTAACAATTTGATCGAGCCACGGTTTTTATGAGTATAAATAAATAACTGCGCTTGGAGTTGAAGTTAATGAAAATACAATTCCTTGGTGGTGTAGTTGGCTAACGCGCTTGTCGTGTTGAGCTCGACTGCTGAGGACGGGGAGATCGAGATTCGAATCGCGGTCGGGTGAACTGGGGAAGTTTTTCCTAAATGGTTTTCCACTCTCCCTCCACGCAAATGCGGGTTCACTTCATCCAATTCAACCTTCCCGATTCCTAATCCATTAGTGTAATTAGTACTAAAAACGTATAACCCGAGCGGGTAGTAAGACGCGGTGCTAAATATTATTATTATTAATTCCTTGATATAAGAACATAGCTCTACGCTGCAATGGGGACTTTCATTACAGTGATGCTAGCTGCTTTCTTCTCCAGTGATTGGCTTTCATTATAGTGATGATAGCTGCTTTCTTCTCCAGTGATTGGCTCTCATTACAGTGATGCTAGCTGCTTTCTTCTCCAGTGATTGGCTTTCATTATAGTGATGCTAGCTGCTTTCTTCTCCAGTGATTGGCCCTCATTACAGTGATGCTAGCTGCTTTCTTCTCCAGTGATTGGCTCTCATTACAGTGATGCTAACTGCTTTCTTCTCCAGTGATTGGCTTTCATTACAGTGATGCTAGCCGCTTTCTTCTCCAGTGATTGGCTTTCATTACAGTGATGCTAGCTGATTTCTTCTCCAGTGATTGGCTTTCATTACAGTGATGCTAGCTGCTTTCTTCTCCAATGATTGGCTTTCATTACAGTGATGCTAGCTGCTTTCTTCTCCAGTGATTGGCTTTCATTACAGTGATGCCAGCCGCTTTCTTCTCCAGTGATTGGCTTTCATTTCAGTGATGCTGGCTGCTTTCTTCTCCAGTGATTGGCTTTCATTACAGTGATGCTAGCCGCTTTCTTCTCCAGTGATTGGCTTTCATTACAGTGATACTAGCTGCTTTCTTCTCCAGTGATTGGCTTTTATTACAGTGATGCTAGCTGCTTTCTTCTCCAATGATTGGCTTTCATTTCAGTGATGCTGGCTGCTTTCTTCTCCAGTGATTGGCTTTCCGTATCAACAGTCAGTTGACAGTAAGACATATTAAGGTGCGGCAGAAGGGAGCGCGAGTAATTTTACAGTTTTTATAGAATCGAAAGTTTTTGGCAAAAAAAAATCAAATATTTCTCCAGTAGCAACATAGAGCTTAGTTTTCTGCACATGCTAATATCAACGGATCTTGAATATATGTCAAGGGTGTCCTGGAATTTTGTCAAAACTTTTTAAATAAACAGAAAAAGTTTTGACAACATTTCAGGACACTCTTGACATATATTCAAGATCTGTTGATGTTAGCATGTGCAGAAAACTAAACTCTACGTTGCTACTGGAGAAATATTTGATTTATTTTGGCCAAAAACTTTCAATTCTATAAAAACTGTAAAAACACTTGCTATCCCTTCTACCTCACCTTAAGCCTCGTTCACTTGTACTCCGTAAGCTCCGCATCCTTATAGTCCTCCAGCATATATTAATTTTAATTTTTTGCATGCTTCCTTGTCCGTATTCACGTTATCTCGTGTTGGCCAATCGTTAAAATAAAACTATTTCAGCAACTTCTATTAGACTACTTAATTTTTTAATATTTTACTTTTCGTGTAATGTTTCAAGTTAAAATAATGATATCCGTAAAATGTTTTTTTAAATAAATTTCTATTAAAATGACGTGTCTGTGCTGCATCAGTCTGTAGCTCAGTTTGTTGAAAGATCAGCCAGTACCACTTAGTACGTTTCCCACGGGACACCCAAATGTACTAATTAATCGTACATACTTTTTCGTGGCGTCTCTTTCCATGTCCCGGCGAGATGAGGTGAGTATGATGGTAGTAATTGTAACAGTGTAAAGATAATAAAGCTCTTAACCTAAGCTAAGTTTAACTAACCAAACCCTGCTTACCATGGGAACTATTCCCATTTTGAGAAAAATCTCCCAGCACAAACTGAGAATAGAACCTGAGACCTCTAGATCAGCAGCCAGGAACTCTGACCAGTATATCACGAGGCCAGATAAGGAGTACAAACCTTACGTTTGGACTATACGTACACACATTGTTTTATGTTTATGGTGTTGACGCAATACAAGAGTGTCTTGAATGTGGACAAGAGTGTCTTGAATGTGGACAATGGCATGGATAACTCAGTTTTAAGAGTAAGAGCACACGAGGACAAGGACTTTCAGATTTTGAATCCCTTTACAGTATACGTGATTCAAATATATTTTAAAAATAAGCACCACCGCCTAACTTCACTATATAACACAATTACACACATACCAATACATAACCAACACATACATGCATGTATACCTATACAAATACAAGTTTGCATTGCATTTACCCACTATGGCATAGCTTATAGGCTACTCTTACCTTGACAGATTACACTATGATCCTATCTCATGTTGGATGAATGCAACGTAAGATTGCCTACCTTAAAGGGTAAACGAAGACTACATTCATGCATTCACTCACACATAAATATACATGCGAATTCACCCATACACATATTCTCACATGCGCACTATCCCATACACACACGACTACACAATAAACACAAGTGAGAACTCAGACATAAAACATGGTCATACAAGCGCATGTAAAATATACCTATGTATGACTTTTGCTGTGAATACGTTTAGAGATTATTATTTTATCCTGTTTTACGTCTTCCTACCTGTTAGGGCTATCGGCATATTTATGGGTAGGTATAAGGAAAGTATTATTGGAAAAGGTGTAGATGTATTTACGTGGAGAAAGAATCCGATATAAGGAGAAACCACATATGTACACTTAGTCCGGGTTCAAACCTCAGACCTTCCGTTATTGGAAAACTAGACTAAACGTGTGCCAACATTGTGATTTACCGTCTATTGACTAATGAAGTTAATGGTCATGGATGAGGACAGTAATTCGTAGAAAGTGCACTACTTGATGTCTGGAAAGATATGGTGAAAACCAATGTGATACGTCCCACTTAAAAAAACACATCCCCATTTTATTCAACCGGGATTCGAAGCTCGACATATCCATCAAACGCTCATCCTGCTGTGGGTGTGAGGTGTGACGTCTACAAATCGTTATCTCCGGATTGTTTGCTTTTGGCACCCCGCATTGCATTCATGCTCTTTAGAATGATTCATAATTTCCAAGCATAGAAAAATACAAAGCATAAATATTACTTCAGAATTAAGATAATACTGATATATTTTAATTCATTCAGTGTTATTTTTCTATAAATTTTCAACTTAACGCATACCAGAAGCAAAATTAGAGTAATACTTTCAGGACCGTGTCATTAATCTCTAAAATCACTTAGCCTAAAGTCTTTTGGCTCCACTAAATCCTTCTGTATTTTTCTAGTGATTTAATCTCCTTTAGGATCGGGGACTGATAAGGAAATGTTGGTCTCGAAAGTTCTTCCTGAAGTATTTAGCATAATACTCATACCTAACTTTCCTCCACCATTGTTGATGCATAGTCTTGAAGGACTCATACATCTTTTTCACCACCAAAGCCTTCCTGCTGTCCCCGAAATTCTCCAATCCAGTATGTTGCGCCTCTAAGCAGTAGATGATATGCGCGTGGATCATTTTGGTGATAAAATACGGCATGACGTTCCAGTGGTTACCATGTTTCCCCCGTTTATCCAACGGAACCTCATCCTTGGCGACCAGGGTCGTCAGACGATATACAGCCACGCCAGAGGTGTGATGAAGGTTGATGAAGGCTTTGCGGCAGACTCTGAATCTATCGTGGCCTTTCATGGCGTGATACAAGAATTTCCTGAAGGGTTCCAACTGTAAGTCTATCAACGAGCTTAGATAAACGTCTATTTCATTCTTGGTTCGGCCCTTGAAATGTTCGTCGATGATTTTGCGCCTGTCGGTTTCTGAGAAGAGTTCGGTGCAATTCTTTCTGCATCTGCAAGATGAGAATTTTCATCCATGTTAATCATTGCAAAGAATTAAACAGGTAGGATACAGTGTCGACGGGCACGTGGAGAAATGCGTCTTTATTGTTTAATTTGATTTACCTATGCCAGGGTTCGAATTCCAGCAGGATGAGTTGTGATGGTTTCCAAATCTCGGCCCCTCAAATGCAGAAAAATTTCTCTATACCTCCCTTATTCCAATGCAATTAGTTTAGAGATGTATTTAGTCAAGATGGGTAGTCAAAGTGCACAAATAAAATAATTTACATTTAAACAATAAGTTACACACAATTTTTTCTTAAGTGTTAAAAATAGAAAGCATACACAATTTGAGGATGGCCATATTTTGTTTGCAGCTTATTACGCGCTTCAGTGCCGCATGGTATAACGCGCTACTCTACCAGTAGACTAAACTGACGATGACGGGGAGATCGATGCTCGAATCTTGGTCGTGTGCATTGAAGGTGGTTTTCCAAAATGGTTTTACACTCTCTCTTTCTTTCTATATCTCTCCTTGAAAATGCGGGTATAATTCCTATGAATATAACCTCCTTAGTCCTTAAAACCATCGGCGTAGTTAGTACAAAAACGTATAGCTATTACGAATAATAAAATGTGGTGATAAACAAAAGTTTGTAGCATAAATTGGAAAGCAAACATTAGTTGCTGAAAATAGCGATCCAATATATATTTATAAATACATTTATCAATAAATTCTGGCTTGTTCTTATTGACAAATATTAAGAATTAGCCTATCACTTTTCAACGATTTTTCGAATATTATTTTAGGGTACGGCCAGACTAGGCGACCGCGCGAGTGACTAAAATATAAAATAGAGCACATTGGTTGTAATGAGAGGTGGCCAGACTGGGCGAACGAGCACACGAGCGACTATAATATAAAATAGAGCACATTAGTTGTAATGAGAGGTGGCCAGACTGGGTGAACGAGCACGCGAGAGACTATAATAAAAATAGGGCACATTGGTTGTAATGAGAGGTGGCCAGACTGGGCGAGCGAGCACACGAGCGACTAAAATATAAAATAGGGCACATTGGTTGTAATGAGAGGTGGCCAGACTGGGCAAACGAGCACGCGAGAGACTATAATATAAAATAGAGCACATTTGTGGAATGAGAGGTGGCCAGACTGGGCGAACGAGCACGCGAGAGACTATAATATAAAATAGGGCACATTGGTTGTAATGAGAGGTGGCCAGACTGGGCGAACGAGCACGCGAGAGACTATAATATAAAATAGGGCACATTGGTTGTAATGAGAGGTGGCCAGACTGGGCGAGCGAGCACACGAGCGACTATAATATAAAATAGGGCACATTGGTTGTAATGAGAGGTGGCCA
>JBCFYV010003858.1:0-25407 GCA_039000515.1 Timema cristinae
GGGAAAAGAAAATACATCAGGCCATACTTATTTTATTTTATTGTTATTATTATTATTATTATTATTATTATTATTATTATTATTATTATAGCAATGCGTCTTACTACCCGTTCGGGTTATACGCACTTATGCTAATGTGTAATGGTAGGGTGATTGTGAGATGAAATGGAGGACCTACAGTTTAACGTGGAATCCAACCACGGTGGAGGCCTGGCATTCCCCACATTCACAAGATCTCTTGTCATAGGTGAAGGAAGGGTTTGTTAATCAGATAAATCTATACCGGGACCGAGGATTGAACCCCGGGCCCCAGCATAGAAGTCCGACACCTTACCCCTAGACCGTCAGGTCACCCGTACTTATGTTGTGTTGTGTATTAGATTATATCATTAGATTCACAAATCTAAACTCTTATACCTGCTACCTTTCGTTTCCATATATATAGGTATTGATGATTAACCAAAATATGTGGCTTTCTAGACTTCTAAGAGGGAACGCAAAAAAGGGTCAATATTTTTGCAGTTTTTATAGCAAAACATTTGTAGGCCAAAATAAATCAAATATTGCTTGAATAGAAACATAGTGTTTAATTATTTTTTTCACACAGAGTTATCAACAGCTGTTGAATATCTGTCATGAGCATAGCGGCATTGGGTTAGAAACTAGAAACTAAATGAAGATAAAACGTTGTAATTAAATTCCAGGGAACCCTTGACAAATATTCAAGAACGGTTATGGTCGCCATGATAATAAAATTAAACTCTTTTATGTTTTACGGGAGCAGTATTTGATTTATTTTGATACAAAAACAACATAAACACTAACCTTTTCTCGAGTTCCCTACATGCTTTTGTCAATATCCAACCTAAGCGCACCACCTGATTGGTGATATCCCCGCTACCTAGGCGGTCCCTCAAAGAGCCTACCTATCTCACACCCGATTAACCGGAATATTAGATTGACTACACGATAACGCTCAAACCAGGAAACTTGTCCAATTGCGGTGTCTTGCATTGCTTGTTTTGACAACATTCACATTGAGATCAGTTTAGTAAGTTTATTTATTTTAAAATAACTATTTTTCATTTTTGTTGTATTCAAATTTAGAACCGTGTACAGGGTATTTTTTTTATAGTACTGCGTTTTACTACCCGTTTGGGCTTTGCGCCTATATACTAATCACACTAATGTATTATGAATTAAGAAGGTTGAATTTAGAATATGTATACCCATTTGCGTGGAGGAAGAGTTAAAAAACCATCCTCAGTACACTAGACCGGGATTAAACCCTGATCTCCCGTATTTGGCAGTCAAGTTTATTGTGGGAGTAGCGCCTTAGACTATGTGGTCACCGAGGTGGGTTTCAGGGTACTGACTGGTAAACCCAATGGGAAGAAACCATTGGGAAGATCTAGACGCGGATGGGAGAGTAACATTAAACTGGACCTGAAAGAGATAGGGTGTAATGAGGGGGACTGGATAGAACTAGCTCACGTTAGGTATAGATGACGAATTTTTGTAATTACGGTAATAAACTGTCGAATTCCTAAGGCCATAGAATAAGTGAGTACGAAAGTTGTATTCGATTGAATATATGGTAAAACAGCTTCACTGGTCTCACTGTACGCCTTGATCGGTCTCTATACGCGTGTGTTACTGATTCGTGGACGCTAGACTCTATTGTCTTGTATTCGTCCGCCAGGTAGGTACATCTACCACTGTTTTATGACGAGATTATTATTAAACATTATAATACAATAATGGATACCACATATAGTAATTTAGATTTATTGAGATACGTAACTGTGATTAATATAAATAAGTAATAACTTGCATTTACATCGTTTATTTATTACCCGCCTCGGTGGCGTAGTTGGCTAACGCGCTTGTCGTGTTGAGCTCGACTGCTGAGGACGGGGAGATCGAGGTTCGAATATCAGTCGGGTGAACTGGGGTGGTTTTTCCAAAATGGTTCTCCACTCTCCACGCAAATGCGGGTTCACTTCCTCTAATTCAACCCAATTCCTAATCCATTAGCGTAATTAGTACTTAAAGCGTATAACCCGAACGGGTAGTAAGACGCGGCGCTAAATATTATTACTATACATCGTTTATTCTAAAAAGTGAATTGTTGTGTCTGCCCGGATTTTTATGCACAATCAAATAGTAGAATATGCATGCAAATATGTTCTAAAAATGTAAAAAAAAGTGTCATAATATGCAAAAACAAATTAACAAAAATCAAATTATTTGTTTTGTGGATATTCTTACCTTATTCATGGCTGTTACAGTATACAAGGAAAGTCATACTGAGATTTCTTCTGTGAAGCTCCTATGTCTATCAATAAATAATTTTTTTCATACGATGAACATGTCATTTCTAGATCGCATGTCGTCACAGGTGCATGTGAAACACACCACAGTTCTTTTTCGGTGAATTCCTCTTGAATTTCAGTTTTTCCACCAGGCAACATTTTTTTAAGTTGACAGACTGTTTTGTATTCAGGATTTTTATTTAATACCTGACCAAGCCTATAAAATGCAATTTTAGCAACACTTTGAATTTCTGAAAACAACGCTACTGAAATTTGATTCATCAGAGAAAGTGAGTACTGCAAGGAATTACTTTGAGCCTCCAACTGTGTTATAATTTCAGGTGATTTAGAGAAGCGGTTATGGATTTACTGGATCTTTTTCTCGATGCCATCTTCAGAACACACACACACTTACACGCACTCTCGCATGTTTTGTTTTATTTTATACCCAATTAACGGCAGAGATTTTATTAATTAATTGGTAACCAGTCGATGACAGAAAGGGGACAAGTAATAATTTAATACGACAATAACGAGTAAAATAGGCATGCAAAATAATTCACCCCACCCCCTACCCCCGAAATATCCGGAATATGCACTATCATACACCGGCCAAATGGTATGTTAAGGTTTGACTTACAAAATATATCATTTCCGCATACCTTTAGATATGTAAAAAAAAGAACATGCAAACATGCATACAAATCCGGGCTCTAATGATTAATTACTCTCCTCCGTACTGATTGACTGCCTGAAAGCTAGTGTCCTTCCCGTATTGCCTCTCTGGCTTGGCCTCGACTCCCATGAGCCTCCAGGAATGCTGCACAAGTCACTCCTGGATGCTATGTATATTTTAAAATTGTGTCAACGGCTATACTTTCAATATTATTTTCTAGCTTGTGTGACCCGGGGATGGAGGGAATATTTTTAAGGGCCATTTATTTTAACAATATATTTTGTGTGGGTGTGTGTGTGTCACGGTAAATCAACTAAACAAACACACTAGTCACCTATCAAGTGAGAAAGTGAGACCAAAATGTCTTATTATAGGAACAAGAGCTTGGAGATGTTTTTAATAAATATGTCGCATGTTTTCTAATGATAACTATCGGAAACCGCACCACGATTTTGCGCCTGGTTTAAGCTGTATTACCAATACCTTGATTTGTATACGAAACCCTCCTTCAACCACCAACATTGTTTAAAAGTCACAAAAATATGCCATTTTATTAATATGTATTATTTGATTCCTTAATTAAAACGTTATAAAACGCTTTAAATAATACTTCCTTATAGATTACTTTATTTTTATTTATATAAGTTTATTGCTAACTAAACGGCTCAAGTATATAAATACAGTTTTTTTTATATTGTGACAATTGAATAGCGGGGAAGGTCCGGGAGAGACAGCCAGAGGTGGCGAGAGGAGACGGCGGCCTGAGCCTTTATTTAACCAGTTACATTTTAATAAAATACATTTATATTATATGTACAATAAGGATAGTAAATCGGTGGGTGCCGAATCTGCGTTGAATCTTCCTGCTGTGGATCACTCCGTCCGGAGTAGGTCTTGCAGGATTCTGCGAGAAGGGTGGTCCGCCGGATTAGTCTCTGACGGGATCCAGAAGAAGTCCCATGGTGTCGTTCGGAGTAGGTTTGAGATGTACAAGTGTAAGTTTCTGAGTCCGGGTTTGTTAAAGGCCGATCCTTTCCCGCTTGGCAGGGTGTGGAACGTTGTCGCGTTGTCCACTTCTAGGCGGATCGCTTCTGGTCTGGCTTCGGTGTACTCCCAGTATAGAGCCATCAGTCCCGCTACGATCTCTGCCTCGTTGCTATCTGCTCGGTTTACTAAGCGTTGAACCAAGGAGGCGTTTCTGTCGGGGCTGAAGGCTGCGATCGACCAGGGGGTGGCGTTAGCGAAGACAGTCGTTGGTTCTTGCTGTGGCTGATTACAACTGTGTGTTGTCCATCTCGGGAACGAGAGTACCTTCCTGGCTACTGCTGGCTGTCTTCGGTAAAGTCGTGCATAGGCGTCGGCCACTTCAGGTTGTAGTCGACCCACGAGAAGTACCCTGCTACGCGTGCTGTTTCTCTTTCATCGGCTTTCGGTAGATAGCGTAGAAGCAGGTTAACCCTCTCCTCTGTCTCGGTGAGTTGTAGCGTTGAAGTAGTCGTGTCGATTTCGAACCCGAGGTAAACCAGGCGTGTTGTAGGCCGGGTTGATGATTTTGCCTCGTTAATCGTCAGTCCGAGCGTCCATAGGAGTTCCGGGACGTGTTCGAGCTGCTGTTGATCTGGGCTGTAGAGCAAGTAGTTATCTAGGCACGTGACTCCTCGCGTCCCCGTCAAAACTTCCTCTATTGTTGCGATGGCCTCTGTGCTGATTCTTTGTAGTATACTCGGGACAGAGCACGCTCTGTCCGTCTCCCGATGGGTCATGACGAACTTCTGTCCCCGGTAGTAGACTCCTAGATGTCTCTTGGATGGCTCGTCGACTGATACCTGGTAGAAACCGGGTCTTAGGTCTACCTTCCATTTGGGGATATTCGAGATGATTGTGCCCGCCGATTGGAGGGAGAACGGAGGCGTCCGGATGCACTCTGTCCAGTAGGACAGGTCCCGGATGACACGAATCTCCCCGCTGCTCTTAGGTATTAAGAACAGCGGGAAGGCATCGCAGACGTCGTCCCTCTTCTCCAGTAGTCCTGTCTCGATCCAGTCCATGATTATTTCGTCCATCTGGATTGAGGTGGGTGTCTTGACGAAGATGTGAGGAGCTCCTTTTGGTCTCGAGAGGTGTGCCCCGTGCTGAATGTTCAGGAATCGCCAGTGGTTGTCCCAGTAGATAGTTTTGATGGGTGGTACGGTAGGGCTCACGTACCTACAGTCCCGTAGTCTAACGTAATTGAAACCTTCCTGCTCCCAGAGCGTCTGGCAACGTGAGTTTTCAGTTTTCAAATAATGCTCTTTGATAAATATTAATACCTATAAATTAACATCCAATATATGGTCAAATGATATCCATGCTGACTGCAAAAAAAAAGTTTTTTATTTGATAAAATATGCACCAAATATCCCTTCTTAAGAAAGTCGAGATATAGGTTAGAGGTTATCGGAAGAGTAAGAGGGGCTGTTGGCTTCAAATTAATCTCTCCCGCCAGAGTCAAGACGCTGTGAAGCAACAATAACGACTTTCGTTACTTGGGAAGTATCACACTAGTTTCCGAACGTAATACCGAGATGTTTTCTATACGATAGGATTCGTTCACAGCCACAATAATGGATTATCAGAGTAAGGTTGAGGAAAGTATAACTATAAGAAATGTGACAGAACTCGCGTGGAAAAAACATTTAAGAAAAATTCACTTTCATTACACCTGGTCGGGATTGGAACTCTGATCTTTTCGTTACCGACAAACTATACCATATTAGGTTGAAGTCTTATGCTGCGAACCGATGTTTTAACTTGTGGTGTAGGGATGCGGAAGATATAATTAAAAGGAAATGTGCCCGCATCTGCTTGTTAGGAGAGTGAGAAATATTTAAAGAAGAAACACCTCATCACACCCGGTCGGTATTCGAATTACGATTTCATCGTTGGCTTAAAAATCATACAGCACAATGTTGGCGCCCTAGTCTGCGTGCCCACCGGTGCGGGTTGTAACTTATTAACGATCTTGTCTCCCATATCGAAATCTCCTGAACTTCATCTCTAGCATGTTAATTTTCGGACGTTGATCTCACGCCCCCTCCCCCTTACCCCGGTCTTTCCAAAAATACCAAACTAAACAAAAATATAATAATTTTACTCTTTTATAGATAAATATGGCTATGGGTCATCCATCTGTTTTTGGTCGATGTCCGACTATAGAATGAGCTGACTTACCATTCTACACTACCTTTCGTTTGAAGACAGCGTAGCGATAATTAAATTATTGGGTGACCTGGTGGTCTAGGGGTAAGGTGTCGGACTTCTGTGCTGGGCCGGGTTCAATCCTCGGTCCCGGCACAGATTTATCTGATTACCAAACCCTTCCTCCACCTCTGACAAGACATCTTGTGAATGTGGGGAATGCCAGGCCGCCACCGTGGTTCGGATTCCACGTTAAACTGTAGGTCCTTAATTTCATATCACAATCACCCTACCATTACACATTAGCGTAAGTGCGTATAACCCGAACGGGTAGTAAGACGCGGTGCTAATAATAATAATAATAATAATAATAATAATAATAATAATAAAATTATTCCCAGTACAAAGAGCCAGTTGATTCCTTCTAAGTTGCTCTTACCTCTTTTATAATGATTGCTGCTTAAACAAGGGTGACATTAACGATGTAGAACACCCCCACCCTCTGATCCCCTTCCTTGAAACTTGACAAACTTAAATTTACTCTAACATTTCAGAAAACAATCCAATAAGGGGCGTGTATGTTAATAATGGAGGAAATGATTTCAATTAGTTGGTTACACTTTAAACACGTTTTACAAATAATCAAGTCTTATACCAGTGAAATGTGGGAAGCTATGTTTTTAAAGGTGACACCTTAGCTACAAAATTATCTAGGGAAAAGTTAATTTATTACACTTAAACTGATTTTCCGAATATCTAAGGATTAAAGTTACATTTGAAAATAAGAAAATGGATCAAAACAATTAAAAGTAGAATTACAATAAATTAGATAAAATATAAATAGAACAAGTTAAAATTTATTACAAGTTAAATATTAAAACTAAAATTGTTGTTACATAAATGTAATGTAAAATATAGACATACAAAATATATTGAAACCATATCAGGTCCCCTCCTCCTTAAGTATATGTAGAAATAATAATCGTATACTTTTACATGAATTTAACATGTTTCGGTGCTAACACCATCAGGAAAATTAAAATAAAGAATATAGATGTTAAACTCTAAAGTCTTTTAGATAAATCACCCTTGCTTTCTAAACAATGTGAGGGTTTTTGTTTGATGTTGTTTAATCTCTAGAGTCTTGTAGATAAATCACCCTTGCTTTCTAAACAAAGGGTGTTGATGTTAATTTCTAAAGTCTTGTTGATAAATCACCCTTGCTTTCTGAACAAAGGGTGTTGATGTTAATCTCTAGAGTCTTGTAGATAAATCACCCTTGCTTTCTAAACAAAGGGTGTTGATGTTAATCTCTAGAGTTTTGTAGAAAGGCAAAGGTGATTTATCTAAAAGACTTTAAATAAACATATATATTCTTTGTTTTAATTTTCCTGATGGTGTTAGCACCGAAACATGTTGAATTCATGTACAAGTATACGATTATTATTTCTACACATACTTAAGGAGCAGGGGACCTGATAATGGTTTAAATATATATTTTTACGTCTGTATTTTAAATTGATCATTTATTTAAAAACAAATTTAGTTTTAATAACTAATTTGTAAATTCTTTAACTTATTATATTTAAATCTTATCTTAATGTAATTCTACTTTTAATGTTTGATCCACTTTCAGTCCTTAAATATTTGTAAAACCATTTTAAGTGTAACAAATTAACCTTCCACTAAATAATTTTTTAATTAAGGTGTCACATTCAAAACTAAACTTCCCACATTCCACTAGTTTAAGACATCAATTAGGCCCATTTGTAAATCCTATTTTAAGTGTAACAACTGATTGAAATAATTTTCACTATTAACTTTATTAGCTTTGTTTCATTTACTGTTTAAACAACCCATATCAAAATAAAGATACTATATACAATAGCTATAAATAGGCTTTCCTGTAGGGTTGCTCCCCCTCTTCTCCTGGGTAAATTTAGGTAGGTGGATCAGTTTTTGCAAACTTTTTCATTACCTATAATAAATCAGTTTGAACATCTACGGAAATGAAAATAAACCAGAATCGGCAAAGCAAAGTAAAAGAGTGGTAGGGCCATTAGAAAATACGACCTTTCAGATTATACCCCCCTTCACCCCGATATTTTCCCTCTACTTTGTTGTACTTATTTTGATTTATTTTATTGGCGTATTTTCGCTTTCGTGTAGTTTCATACCGATTTATTATAGAAAGGATAAAACAAACTATAGTCATCGAGATACTCTTCCTAGCCGGTTTAGATTCCACCGATAACAATCGATAAACTTTATCTACCAACAACGAGGCAGGGCAAGCCGCACGGTTTGACTCAGGAAACCTTAATTCATTGACGACTTGGTCCGCGTTGGGATTACTGACCCTTTCCCTGAGCGAAGATACATTTTCTTAAAGCCTTATTTAATTAAATGGCATGAGACCATACGTCTAACAACTTTATTGTTCTGCCTGAAAGATTTTCATAGTCGGCTCTGAGCAAATGCCTGTGCATTTATCCCTTCTTTCGTTCATCGCAGAAATCCTCTTACAGTTGATTAATTTATCAGTTGCATCGGCTATCACGTGGTCGGAAAGTTAAGCTCAAGTTTTTTCAGGAAACGGGGAGGTCTTAGCTCGAATCCCAGATAGGTGTACCGAGATTTTTTTTTCCCCAAATGACTTTTCACACTCTCTATCCACGCAAATGCAGGTACTTTTCTTCTCGATTATACTTACCTCGAAACTAGCGGATGAAACGTATTATTTGTTCTGTGCATTTTTAATTCCCCATTCCCAAAGCTCTATTTAAAAAAATGTTTCTGTTTATAATTCGGAAAATGTAGATTTTATCAAATATCCTTTCAAATAAAAGAAGTTGTTTATTTAAGATCTTGTGAATGTGGGAAATGCCAGGTTCGTCACCGTGGTTCGGATTCCACGTTAAACTGTAGGTCCTTCATTTCATCTCACAATCACCTTACCATTACACATTAACGTAAGTGCGTATAACCCGAACGGGTAGTAAGACGCGGTGCTAATAATAAAGTTCTACAACTTAGCAATGATAAGTTATTTCGTTTCTCAAAGAGTTGCGGAGATATGATCAAAATTGGATATTTCCGATTGTATAGAGTTCCTTCAAAGCTATGAAATGAACATTTTATTTGTAGACTAGTGTAAAACCATGCCTGGATATGAATTTTAATCAAAATAGTAAAAGCAAATTTTGAGATTTTTTGTTCTCTTATCGCTCTTAAGTAAACTACCCTGTTTTAAGGTTGGATATCTAACTAAAAAAAACTCCTCAGGGGAGGAACCTTATGAAATACCTAGGTATTAGGTTTTAGCCTGATTGGTAAAATGTTTACGGCTCCAGTCCCAGTAACAGACGGATGGACGGAATTGCAAAATAAACTTTATTTTTTATTTTTCGGGTTCAGCGGGTTGACATCCATCAAAATCTAGAATTAGATTTTTTTACTTTTACAATACTTCCTCTCTCTAAGTTGTCGAGAGAAAGTAAAACTAGCGTTGGGGATGTTAGGTGGGAGAGTATTTTGTTCGGTTCTTGAAGGCCGGGGATGGTTTTCCCCCTCACATTGTGTGTTTCCACCCTCTCTCCAGGCAAGTGCTTAGGTAGTTAATTATATTTAATCATCATGCTGTAGTGTATAAGAATGCTCTACTTGCAGAGTTAAATGCGTGCTAGCGTGTTTCACTCTAATCCCTTATTGACTTAAATCTGCTAGATTAAGTGCTAATAGCCACAAGGCCTTAACGAAATTGAGGAGGCGGAGGTTCAATACCCTGACGCAAATTTTACTATTGTATTTTTTAATTAATGTGAAATTCTTAACAGCTACTAATCCCAAGGTGGAAGTGTTGGGAACGAGAATTAAGGTAATTGTTTTTGAAGTTGTTATATCAAAACATTTTATTGGCCCAAAATTAATCACCACATTTATGTAGAGAGAGTGGAAAACCATTTTTGGAAAAACCAACCTTCTCACACCCGACCTAGATTCGAACCTTAATCTCCCCGTCATCGGCAGTCTAGTCCACTGCGAGAGTAGCGTGTTGGACCACGTGACCACCGAAGCAGAGGTGACAAACTTTTTAAATGAAGAGAAACAGTTGTCATGAGATCCCAGGACACCCTTGACGGATATTAAAGAATGGTTGAGATCACCACGTTAAGAAATTAAACTTTATGTCTATACTGTGAAGGAATATTTAATTTATATTGGCCAAAAAAGTGTTGTAGTAAAAACTGCAAAAACACCTACCTTTTTCTCGCGAAAGGGCTAAACCTATGGCCTAAAAAGATATTGTGGTGTAATTATTTGTCAATAAGTGCATGCACTGTAATCTGAGAGTGGAACGCACTGTAGAGGGGTATACATGTACCCGACATTATGAACAGGAAAAAGTTATCACAACCGATTAGCCCTGTATTTAGTTTTTCAAATTACCGGTCTATCTTAATTGAACTGTGCACGTCAATCATTGTGCCGTCATAGGATCTAATTAAAGCTGAAACTGGTAACAATCTAGAGCGGATTCACACCAGCCCAAATCGATTCCCTTGCGATTAGTCAACACGTGTGGCAAATAAAGAGTGTTTCAATAAAACACTTTGTACTTTGTATAGGGTTCTATCTCGAAAAGGGCGGATGAAAGTTTTTGTTTTTCTTACGTGTTTATTCTGCTACCCAATTAGTAAACTTAGGCTTTAGAACTGTCTGTGTAATATAAAATGCACTATACATCGACAAATAAACCTTATCTAGTGTAAGAACGCGAGTAAAGGGTAGTATTTTTCCAGGTTTTATAGCAAAACATTTCAGTGGCCAAAAGAAATAAAATCTTGCTTCTTTATAAACAAAGTTACATAAAGTTTAATTTCTTCACGTGGTGATTTTCAACCGTTTTTAATATCCGTCAAGGGTGTCCAGGGATCTCATGTGTGACGCCCATCCCGCCCATTACCCTACGAAACCCGCTATATCCCTCAAAATGTAATTCTGGCTACAATTTTGATTTAAAGCCTCCCCAAAGTAAATGTTTGGGTGCGCCACTGCGTCAAACTCGCTATTTATTGGTTCATTAGATTTAACCTAAGGGTTGATCGTTTGCAACCCCAAGTTTGGATTGATGTGTTTCCTTAGCTATTCGGAGCAGCGAACGAACTCAGTTCTTGGGCTGGCGTGCTGCCTTCCGCACTGAAATTATATAAGCGAATGAGAAATATCAGATTTTTTTGATTATTTTATTACAAAAAGTCATCCCGGGATCTTATATAAACCTTGGCTTGACATGGGACTAACTGCTTTCAAGGAAGATATGCTATGGATTTTTATCGCTCGGTAAAAATCCTTTGTCCTAGCCAGGGTTTGAACCCGCGAGCTTCAAGTTGGGAGGCGAGCAATTTACCTCGAGACCAAACTTTATACTATCCACAAATATTGTATTATTAATAAAACTCATTGATATACTCCGTCAATCCTGAAAGATAGCAGTGTTACCTTAACCTATCACAGTATGACCCCATCTTATAAGCTGAGCCATAGTGTAATCCGTAGCCATTGAAATTCTTCGCGTACCTCTGGGGGAGAACGCTTACCACAGTTTGGAAAGTATTCCTCTCTTACATAGATTTTATTTTTTGGGTATTTTACTTTCTGAACTGACTGATTATATCAGCACACGAGAATTTGTATAAGCAAGAACGAAAGAGCCTACCAACTTTTCACATACCCTCCACGGTTATTTTACATGCCACAATCGACGGCTTTACTTCCCCTCCGAAGAAAGTTGTGCTAAAGATTTGTATCACTAAAAATATATGTTGACCTCAGCTGGGCTTTGAACCACGAACAACGGCTCCTTAGGCGAGCACTTTACCCCATTACCACATAGGTCCACTATAGTGATGTAATAAGTTGTTGGAAGCCTATACATGTACTGCAGTTAATTACCCTACTGATAACAGTTGGAAATGAGGACTAATGTCTTCCTGGAAAGGCAAAGTACGGTTGTTTTATCGGACTAGTCCAGCAATCGCTAGTTATTGATGTGGTATTTTAGTAATTAGCTTTGTGTAGTCCTGCTTGGAGTTTGGTTGTTTGTCGCCTTTTGTTATCAAACTTTTGATCATAATCATAATCTAATTTTTCCTTATAAACAGATTTTTTCTCTTCGTGTACAGTGTTAATTTATCAAACTATTTACTTAGTATGCAGTGCCGGTGCTAAAAGGTTTTAAAATAATATTAGTTTGATAAAATAAAGTTATTTCAATATTATTAGTCCAAATTCAAGTGTGTTATCATAACATGTATGAACATTGTATAGCAGCCAACACAATACAAATCTTTATTGGTTATTACCAGGCCCCGATTTTTAATGACAAGGCTGTTTGATTCATCACACACAATGCTCATAGGTACATAGATTCTGTTCATGATCCCCTTGTTGTAGAAATATATATTTTAAAGTTTTTTTTTGTGTCATTTTGGAATTTTAGGTCATATTTTCTTGGTTTGCGCCATCTTTAGACATTTTGAAGGCATTAATATTTTATAAGAACCTCGGAGAGAAAGTCTTGTGGTCGTCAAAAAATTTGAACTTGAGAATTTGATAAATGTCGAAGTTTCATGACCCCCCGAAACTAAAAAAGTGGCTTTCGCAATTCTCTCTGTCTATTGGCTGTACCTCGGGTTAGAGCCGAAACTATTTTACTCATTGGGCTCAAACTTGGCATCTGGGGTTTTCATAAGGTCCCCTCTATGGATTTTTGGAAGTAGGCATCTAAACCTAAAATTAAGGGTAGTTTACTGAAGGGCAAATAAATCAATTTTCTCAAAATTCGCGCTAACGATTTTGATTAAATATTGTATCTAGACACTGTTATCGTCATAAACAAGATACAAACTCTCATTTTCTTATGGAAATAACATTGAGGGTGCTTTAAATGGGGGAAATTTTCAAATTTTCACGCTTCTCCACTATTTGAGAAACAAAATAACTTATCATTGTAAAATTCTAGTACTATCAAAGCAAAAAATCTTTTATTTGAAATATATTTTTATAAAACCAACACTGTCTAAATACATATACTTTTTAATTCAGGGCCCTATTCCACCAACACACTGTACGTTATATGTCGTGCCCCTCTTGGTACTGTCATTTGTTATGCTCTCACGTTGGGCCATCAATTTGTAACTCTCCCATTACGGTCCCCCTCGTTTGGACACCAATTGTAATGTTACTAATTAGCTGGTTCCACGTTGGGCCGCTAATTGTTATGCCATTATGTTTCGAAGTCTATTGCTATGGTCCACGTTGTGCGCCTATTGTTATCTTACGTAATAGTTATTATTATTCCCCGACATTGGGCTTCACTTTTTGTGATAGAAATAAATAACGCCAGATAAAGTTGATATTAGTTTATTCAATGATAGTAACATTGATACTTTGATAGAAAAATGACCATGTTGCACGAGCGCCGAGCACACGTCCATCCGTGACAATGACTGACATCATAGTGTGCTTTGAGATTACATCACTCGTGCTATACTCAGTCCAATAGAATTTACTAGAATGTTTAGTTCGCGAAAACGGTAGAAGGATACAGAATGGCCGAGAACCAGACACTGCCTCAAATTGAACATCTACACTATTCTGGGTTGTTCGAGAGCAGGAAGTTAATTTTTAAAAGACTTTTCCATTGCAATTTTGACTCAACTTTACGTCACACACTAAAGTTAGTTACAGTAGCTGATGCCTCCTAACTTCAGGCGTGAACTTAACAAGAAATAACTAGTAATTTCCTAGTTAGAATCTGGTAACTATCATATCTGAATAATTTAGAATAAGACTTGCTTTAAGCGCCAATTAGTAAAATATAAAATTCAAATAAAATAATATATATAATTAAGAGGAGAATATTGTCAATGCTTTCAAATATTCTTACGGTCAAATCAGGGACATTATAACACTTTGCAACTTTTCACTTTTCATTCCATATTTTGTTCCACCAAAACTTAACTTTGCAAATCAAATTTTGAAAAGTTTAAAGTGAAAAGTGCAAAGACTTTGCACTTCTAAGCTTGTTTCTGTTCCACCATAGTATTTGTTTGCAAGCTAAATTGGCAAAGTTTTGACCTATTTTGCCAAGGATAAATTCACTTTGCATTTTATAATTTTGTATTTAGTTTAAATTCTGTGTGTTGTCTGAATGACTTTGAATGTAAATATCATAGTGGACAATTTTAGAAGTGCTAACATTAATCTTGAAAATTACACAAATACAGTTTCGTCATAGATTGATTTCATGTTATTTTTTAGTTTTGAAATTTAGTGTATTTATTTAAGAATTCTTTGTTTTAACAGAGTATTGATATATAATTTACGTGATCAAAACCCTCTTTAAATTATGACTAGGCGAATGTTGTTGCACTCTAGTGATGAGTCTGATGTTCCTGTAAAGAAGATTTACAAACAAAGAGTAAATTTTGAAATTGATAATAATTTTCAATTTAAGAGTGCTTTAGAATAAACAATGAACAAGCAGATTTTGTTATGCATGACATCGGCCATCGCCTACAAAGAGTAACATAAATAATAATAATATTTAGCACCACGTCTTACTACCCGTTCGGGTTATACGCTTTAAGTACTAATTACGTTAATGGAGTTAGGAATTGGGAAGGTTGAATTAGAGGAAGTGAACCCGCATTTGCGTGGAGGGGAGTGGAAAACTCATTTAGGAAAAACCACCCCCTAGTTCACCCGACCGAGACTCGAACCTCGATCTCCCCGTCCTCAGCAGTCGAGCTCAACACGACAAGCGCGTTAGCCAACTAAGCCACCGAGGCGGGTAAAGAGTAACAAAAGGGAGTAAATGTTTATCAGCCAAACAACAATTACTTATATGTCTACACTGGCTTGGTAATGGAGGACAGATGCATGGGGTAGCAAAATCAACTGTATGTCGGACCGTTAAATTAGTAGTTGACACCATAATTGAGGTCATGTTTCATAAGATCATACGTAGGCCAGAATGCACAACAAATATTGCAAAAGATTTTTTCATGAAAGGTGGATTTCCATCTGTATGTGGAACTGTTGATGGCACACTAATAAAAATAGATGCTCCCCAAATTTATGAGGAAGTCTATGTTGACAGACATGGTGATCATTCACTAAATGTAATGGTCATTACAGGTCTAGATCACCAATTTATAGCATTAATGCAAACTGACCTGGAAGCGTTCATGACGCAAGAGTGCTTAGGAACACTGCTGTTCACACCCGTTTTGAAAATGGGTTGCGACCGTTTCCAGGTGCAGTTTCACTAGGCGACACCATGATGCACCTATTGAGCAGTGGTTTAACAGATGCCACAAAAAAGACTAGAAGGCTAGTCGAAAATAGTATTGGTATATAGAAGGAACGTTTCCCATGTCTGAACTACTTACACTATCTCCTGTACGGGCAGCTAAAATTGTTCTAGCTACAGCAACACTTCACAATATTGCTTGTGAAGCAAGTCCAAATGCAGAACTTTTAACTGAGCATGAAGGAGTTGATGAGGTTGAAGACAATATTGCCAATTGCATTGAGAATAATGCTGAGGAGATCCCAATTGGAGCTCAAGAAAGTCTAAATTCACTTCTTAATTATTTTGAAGCTCATTAATATTTTTTCTATATTTAAATTATGTTAAATTCCCAAATCTCTATGTAAAAATTCTATAATAATTATTGTTACAAAAAGTAGTTCAATAAAAATATTTTTTATTTCATCATCTAGGCTTCATTAAACATTAATACATTCTTAAAATTACCTTTGTAAAATTTTAAAATTACTGCTTAATGGTAGGGGATTGTGAGATGAAATGGAGGACCTACAGTTTTACGTGGGATCCGAACCACGGTGGAGGTATAACATTCCCCACATTCACAAGTTGTGATTAATACACGTATTGTCAGAGGTGAAGGAAGGGTTTGGCAATCAGATAAATCTATGCCAGGACCGAGGATTGAACCCCGGACCCCCAGCACAGAAGTCTGACACCTTACCCCTAGACCGCCAGGTCCCCTTAAAATCTAATATTGAGTTAAATCACTTAAAAAGTCTTGATAATATCAATATAATCCTTATCGGTGGTCGCATGGTCAACGCGTGTCTCCTGGATCGCTGGTGACGAGGGATGGGGCCTCGAATCCTGGTTGGTGGGATTTTACTAAACGTTGTCTCATTCTTTCAACACACATTTGGGTACGTTTCCTCTTAAATTCTACCAACCTCGTTTCTATCCCATTAATATATGCATTTAACTCGAACGTCTTTAAAAGTGATTATCTGTATTAGTTGTTTGATAAATAGTAGAAGAGAGCATTGCTGATACCGGTAATGTCATCTTCATATTTTTCTGTATAATTAATTAAAATTCTGCTAAAACTCATTTCATTTAGAGGAAACCCATTTGAGATTCACAGAACGCTTTCGACACAAGCTTGTTTCTTTCTTTAGCTCATTACAAAGTGTTTGTTCACCTGGTATTTTCTAGTAAACATTTAATCATATGTTAATTAAATTCCTCCGCCAAGATTTTAACAAGTGAGCTTCTTAAGAGAACTTACTGTACATTCTCTTTCTCTAGCGCGACTGTCAGTAAAAAAGCAATTATGTACTTTCAGCATTTAAGACTCGGTGCTTTCTATCAAAATCAAGATTCTGTAAGCACAAAGCTTACAAACTAACTTAACCTGGAACAACGCACTTATCGCTAAGCATTGTAAACCTTTCGCAAGGAATTTAAATATTTGGCTAGTAGAAATAAGCTTTTTCCGGACATAGAAAAATAATCCATTAGGAACAAAAAATGTTTAATTAAAATTGTTCTTGTAAATATTATTTTAGTTGGAAATGTGTGTTTTTGCTTCTTTGCAGGAACATAAATTTGGTGTTTTGTATTTTTAACGAATTAATATATTTTATGTAGAGATGTTAACTCATGAATCCCATGGTATTCGAAAAGTTTGTAAACATCTCTAAAAAGTATCTTGAATACAATAATTATGAAGACCTTGACTTCAAATAACAATTTTAAGCACTTGGTAAAAAAACTGGTTTAGTTGGGAGAATTATAAAATCACCATAAAAAGGATAAAATTGTATTAATATAATTTTTTTTAATTCTCGTAATTTATAACGTAATGGATACGACAACCAAAATATCATTTGTCAGTGACACCAAGCCTTAAACAACTTTTTTAAGGTATATTTTAAATATTTTCACTTTAACTAAAATTGTACATTTTTAAATATCTCTGATTCGAAAAAAAATATATATATATTCGGATTTGGATTCTCTAGCTTCACGCTGTAGTCTGCTGGTTGAGCAAGGATGAATTCCCCGATATTGGGGGTCACCAACGTCCAAGGGCCCGTGCCTTGATAAATTTCAGATCTAAATTGAATGTTCTTCAATATTGAATAATGACTGGTAATAATTTACCCCATCGATTGAATTTAGTAGGGTATTCCCCGACAGTATCTACCGACAAGAAGAGGGACACTAACTATCGCGGACACGCATCTATGGTTATGCTGGTTAAGAAGGGACGGATTTAAACCTGTGAAGGCCCCAACATTAAACAAATATATTTCTTTTCAACGTTTCGACATTTTTCATCTGTTCTTTACAAAATTAACTGTTAAAACTCATATTAGGCTTAAATAAGGAAATATTGCCATCTCAATCGTTTAGATTTGTTTAAAACAAAAACTAGCCATTATCGAGTAAGTATTATTTCGTCAGAAATAAATAGAATAGATTTAGTTACATTATTTTTATAATATATCTTGGGTGATTGCAATCTATGAAGAGGCGAAAACCCGCCTCGGCGGGGTAGTTGACTAACATTCTAGATTCGTGTTGAACTAGACTGCAGAGGACAGGGAGATTGAGGTTCGAAGTCTCGGTTGGATGAACTGGGGGTGGTTATTCCTAAATGACTTTCTACTCTCCCTCTACGCAAATGCGGGATCACTTCCTCTAAATTCAACCTTTCCAATTCCTAATCCATTAGCGTAATTAGTACTTAAGCGTATAACCCAAATGGGTAGTAAGACGCGGTGCTCTGATTTAAAAAGAGACAGAAGAGAAATACTTCATATTGTAACAGTTTGTATAAATTTCAAGCTCATTGAGCCAGTGAATGGGAATTCGGGGTTCAAATTCCAGGCTGGGTGTACTGAGATTTTTTAAATTTTATTCCTCCTAAAATAGTTTCCGATATTCCTCCACAATAATTCGGATGCATTCCCTCTCAATTCCGCCTTCTTCATCCCTGCCCAACTAGTGTAAACAGCTCTGCGAATAACCCGGTGGTGAGATAATTCTAAGCATGTGAGGCTATTTATCAAGAGATAATGAAGGTGTAATTTTCAATGTGCGACCTGTTGTCTGACGCAATCCGGAGCTGTCCACTGTCCAAGTTCCTCGTGTTGACCGTTGAACGACATACAGACAGACCAGTTAGCTGTTGACATATGTCAAGCATTCCATGTTCACTATGACGCTACACGAACACACACTGTCTTATTGACTCGCGCGGTTCGTTCCAGGACGGTACAGCTGTGAGCTAAATAAATATCTTCCGAGGTTCAGGTTGTTTCGTTAGTATTTCAATGCTTTGGTTTGTTTAGTTATTTAATTAGCTCGACTCTAAGGCCTGCTGATGACGTGGAGTTTGGGGTTCCAATCTCGGTCGAGTCTACTGAGGGTGGTTTTTCCATAAATGCTTTCCCACTTTGCTTCCACGCAAATGCGGGTAGATTACCTCTAAAATATTTCCTGCCTAATCCCCACCCCATTAGAGTAATTATCAAACATGCGGATAACTTGAAGAGGTACAGTAGCCCCATGGCTTCTTTGGTGCTCACTGACAGCTCACAAGCTGACAGCTGACAGCTGATGGCTTTGAAAAGTTACCAGACCAAATTATGTATCCCCACGCCGAACCATTTGATCTGCAAAAACATATGTTTAACAGCTGTCACTTCTGACAGTCAAAATTTAGGTATATACCTAAATGTTGACTGTCAGAAGTCAGCTGTATATATAATAATAAATAATAATAATAATAATAATATTTAGCACCGCGTCTTACTACCCGTTCGGGTTATACGCTTTTTAAGTACTAATTACGTTAATGGATTAGGAATTGTGAAGGTTTAATTGGAGGAAGTGAACCCGCATTTGCGTGGAGGGAGAGTGGAAAACCATTTAGGAAAAACCACCCCAGTTCACCCGACCGAGATTCGAACAAGTCATCTGTGGACTGTCAGTCAGCACCAAAGAAGCCATGGGACTACTGTAGTTAAACGTGGTGTTACAAAAATAGCCAGACACCTTAACCCGAATCGGTGATCGCATGCTCTAACGCGTCATTCTCGTGTTAGACTGAGTCGCTGATAGCAGGGCGATGGGGTTTGATACTCGGTTGGGTCTACTGTCGGTGGTAATCCCTAAATGATTTCCTCTTCTCCTTCCATGCAGATACGGATACATTAATCTAAATTCTACCTTCCTCAGTTTTATTCCATTGTGTAAATATGCGGTTAGCCCGAACGGACGTAGTTCAAAAAATAAATAAATTTATTTTCATACTTTCCACCACTCTGCGAAGCTCTCAAACGGGTCATAAGTGAATTAGGTATGAAAATTAAATATCCGTAAAAAGCTACAATACTATATTGTAAAAATAAAATGTTCATTTAAAAAAATCACAACAAACAAAAAAGTGTCAATGTTTACTTGTAATTCACTACTCACATTAATATACTTAGTGAATTATTAACTTTCAATTAAGGTGACATGGTGGTCTAGGGTTAAGGTGTCAGACTTCTTCGCTGGAGTTTCGGGGTTCAATCCTCGTTCTATCTGAATGCCAAACCCTTCCTTCACCTCTGAGAATACGTATATTAATTACATCTTGTGAATGTGGGGAATGCCAGGCCTTCACCGTGGTTCGGACTCCACGTTAAACTGTAGGTCCTCCATTTCATCTCACAATCACCCTACCATTACACATTAGCGTAAGTGCGTATAACCCGAACGGGTAGTAAGACACGGTGCTAATAATAATAAAAAAACTTTCACTTTCATAAATTACCAAACCAATACACGACTTACAAACATATAATACTGGTACAAATACAACACCAAGTCTCCCATCATTGTGAAAGGGGAAATTTGATTCAGCATTCTCTCAGTACACTCGGCCGGGAATCGAACTCCAATCTCCCCATCATCGGCAATACAGTTTATTGGGAGGGTGACGCCTTAAATCAGCGGCTATCAAAGAGTGTGCCGTAGGGCACCATTGTACTGAAAAATTCCTTAGGGGTGCCACGAAATTCTTATATTATATTATAATAATTATATTTATTTCCCAGAGAGTTAATGGCTTGCAATCAATGAGTTGAGTAGTTTTTTTACCCGCTTCGTTGGCTGCATGGTCTAACGCGCTACTCTCGCAGTAGACTAGACTGCCGATGGCGGGAAGATCGGGGTTCGAATCTTGCTCGGGTATACCGAGGGTGGTTTTTACAAACGGTTTTCCATTCTCTCTCTCTCTTTCTCCTCCACGCAAATGCGGGTACACTTCATATAAATATAACTTTCCTAATCCTTGAAACCATAAGCGTAATTAGTACATAAGCGGATAACCCAAACGGTTAATAATACCGATACTAAAAAAAAAGAGAATCTTGTCGTTTCTTTACACTTGAGTTCAATATTCGTGGTCGAATAGAGGACACACGTAGAGAGAGATGTGGTATCGAAAGAAAAGTATCGGTATCGACATTTTAATATGGAAAAAAATTTTTTTTATCAAGTAATAATAATTTAAACTTTTGAATCATAATTATTGTATTTTCAAACACTGAAAATTATAATGACTTTTAATATTTTAAAACAAATTTTAAAAGATGCTTGTTCGCTGTCCAGCTTCTTAAAAAAACTTCCATAATTCACTTCTGGGAGAGGCAATCTTTTAACTACATTCGTCGTTTATATACTAAATCAATATATATTATTAACTGATGACAAACAATAGAAGAATGCTTCATCTGCTTAAACAACGCACATAAACTTTTCTGCTTCGTTTGCTTGGGGCACTCTTTTAAGTTAAGTGAGTTCATTGAGCTCTACAAAAGCTTCTTTAGTTTGTGATGACCGTGTTTCTTGATAAAGGAAGGGGTGTTAGTAGACTGGTCCCCACTCACCCTGTCAGGCTGTATTGACAAATAATGAAGATGAAAGAACAGGTATGAATTATAATTAGCTAAAAAGATTTAATGCTAAGAGTTACTTCTTGCTTGTCATGCAGAAAATGAGTGAAAATTGAGAAATCGTATCATTTGTTCTTCCTTCAAAGCCCACCCTAGTAAACATTTAATCCAAACATTAGTAAATATATGAATGTGGGGAATGCCAGGCCTCCACGTGTTCGGATTCCACGTTAAACTGTAGGTCCTCCATTTCACCTCACAGTCACCCTACCATTACACATTAGCGTAAGTGCGTATAACCCGAATGGGTAGTAAGACGCGGTGCAATAATAATAATAGTAAATATAGCAAAAAAGTTGTTTCTTCGTACCGTCCGATACCGTAGTGTGAGTACTAATAACAGTAAAAGTATCGAGCAAAAATATCAGTATCGAAGGAATTCGAACTTTTTCACATCCCTACACCTACACACACACACACACACACATCTTTTTCTGTTCAACTGAGAGAGGTCTTCTTGCTCATGCGCGAGTTTCGATGTGTTTCCAACTTGCACGTTCAATGTGCGCGAAGACTCAAAACAAATAATAAATAGTGTATCGTAATTTTAAAAAAAAAGGTTGAGAACGACTGCCTTAGAGCATGCGATAGCCGAAGCGGGTCGTACACAATCATGTGTTGAATTAATTAAGTAATATCTAACTTGATGGCTTTAGACCTCTGTACGTGTGCTGTAAACTTGATATAAAATCAAAATAATAAGACAACTAAGTTTAAAAAGATAAAAAAAAACTCTTTTTATGCGTGCACTCGTCTTACAACCAGATTATTTCCACTAATCTGGTGTAGATGAAGAAGGTAGAATTTTAAGCAAGGATTGCCGCATTTACATGAAGGGAGAGCCGGAAACAACTTAGGGAAAAAACAAACCTTGTTAGGCTCGGCCTGGTATAGAACCTCGACCACCTCGCTAACAGGTGATATTAATCTGACACCCTTGTCCGCGTGCCCACCGATGTGGGTACTATAACATAATAATTCTTGGGAAATCGAGGTTTTAATCCTGGTCGGGTGTAAGGGTTGTTGGTTTTCCCTAAATTGTTTTCTGCTCTCCGCGCAAATGCGGGTACATTTCCTTTAAATTCACTCTTCCCATCCATAATTAATTAGCGTAGTTAGTACATAAGTATAAGTAAGTAGTAAGACGTGGTGCTAAAAACAAAGTGTCGGGAAATTGAAACGGGCGGAATGACATTAAAAGTATCGTGGGAAAGTTTATTAAGGGAAAGTATATCATAGTAGAATAATAAGAGCTCTACAAAGCCCCGTGGCTTCTTTGGTGCTGACTGACAGCTCACAGCTGACTTCTGACAGCCAACATTTAGGTACATACCTAAATTTTGATCGTCAGAAGTGACAGCTGCTAAACACATGTTTTTTCAGATCATATGGTTCGGCGTAGAGGTACATAATTTGGTCTGGTAACTTTTCAAAGCGTTTAGCTCTCAGCTGTGAGCTGTCAGTCAGCACCAAAGAAGTCATGGGGCTACTGTAGTATAAGTTTTCAAGGTTTGATATATGGATCTAACTAAGCAAGTTATCGCAGGAAAGAGGCACAAGTGATGAAAAAGAAACAATTCGCCATATTATCTCGAGATCTATACCTAAGTGTGTGAATGTGGTTTCGAAATTGAGCGGCTTGTGTAAAAGAAAGTCTCTAGCAGATTATTGTATGGTCCAGGATTGTTTTAAACCAAGTATCGGTTTAAACTGAGTTGGTGAAACCGGTGTGTGTATCAACATATAGTAAATAGTATTATTTACGGTGGGTAGCGTCGCTAGTTCGATTACCGGTATGGCCAAAAAATTTAGCATTTGTGAAATGTGGCTTTCTCCTTTATACAGTGATAATTTAACGGCTGGGGGCTGGATATTGTGTCTCTTCTAGATTTAAGTTATCGGTATTTTATATGTCGTGTGTTGACCTCGGTGATTTTGGGGTAAATAGTTCGCCTCAGGACCCGATGCTCGTGTCTTCAAACCCAGTTTGTAAGTCACGTACTGATTTAAATCAGTGGTTACAAACTTTCACGTTTGGGCTAATAGTGCTTGGCGGACATTTCCTACCGCCCGTGTTTCAATTGTTATGATGTCCACACACTCAAAATAGCGTAAACCTAATGGGTTCGACCCCAATTGATGTCAAACAAGTCGACCAAGGCCGGCCTGGGCTGCGAGAATCAACTAACGAACGCTCCCTCGTCCGTTTGGGAAGTTGAGGCTTGCGGACGAACGACGTGTCCTGGTCAAGGGGAGAGGACATGCAGACCTGACCAAGGTCGAGAAGTGATGTATAGTCGGAGTGGTACAGGAAGAGCCCTTTTAGCTGACAGCTCAACTCGTCACTACAGTTCTGATTCAGATTGAAAGAAACATTTAGAAAAGACATCATATTTTATTTGCGGCCAATTTTTTAGAATTTATTATTTTATGTATTTATAACGTGTGCTTTCTTAACCGACTTATCATATTAACACAAGATTGATAAACTAACTTAAATCTAAAATACACACATCACCCAGACCTGCGGTCGTTAATTCCTTATTGTGAAAGGGGAAACCCATAATTCACTCATGATGAAATATGCCCAAAACAGCTCCATGGCGTCAGCCCGCAATCGAGCTATACCGTCAGTGAGACCGTTGCCGTCTTTTGGCGAAGATAGTACTAACTTATGCAGATAGAGGTTGTCATATGGTCAGCACAATGACCCCTCCGGTCGTTAATCTCAGTTTTCTAAACCGGAACCACTTTCTTTATTTTTGTAACCCCTCATTTGTCCTCAAGAGACTTGAGTTTACCCCGTTCCAGGCCCACTGCTTCACAGAAAAATCCGTGGTTCGAACCCAGGTCCTCTACACCTGAACCCAGAAAATATGACCGGAAATTGATTTCACAACTTGTATTTGTGTTAAAGAAAAAGTTCCTTCATATTTAAATCAGACTGTAGGTATACTCTAAGATATATTACTATAGCTAGTCTCCAACATCCCTAAAATAAGATTTTTTTAGGGATGGAAAGATATGTCTGCCCCGGAAATTGTTTTATATTGGATGCCTTCATTGAAGGAGTTTGTCCATAAAAGAGGGAAGAATGAATGTAATAATTGTTATTACTTCGTTAGTAACATTTTAAGAATCGCGTACGCGTGTGTATATATATATATATGATTATTCGATTTATTTATATGTCTCATGAACGCTTAAATGTTTTCCCCTCAAGGTTGGTGTCACCAAAAGTTAATTTATGCTTTCAACGACTAGCATAACGTTTATGCTCTAAATCATAAATCAAAGTATGTAATAAAAATATAATTGTGGCTTTTAGCGTCGTAAGTGTGAAGTGTCGGAGTATTTCTTTATTTCACTTTAAAGACAGATTTTAAAAAGTACAACAAAAATGAAAACTATTTGAAAATAAAAATATATACATTAAATTGACAATAATTTTACTGATCCCAAAATGAATAATGCAGAAAACCGCACTTCGATATGTTTTTTGGTTCGAACGTAAGGGGTTATTTATAAACCACGTAATGATGTTGATAAGGGTTGTAGAGGGGTATAGTAGTAACCACATGGTGTAACATGGAGGAAGTATAGGCCTATCACGGTGTTACGTAACACAGATATTAATCTTAAATATAATGTTAGAAAAATAATATTATTGTTCATGTTTTGAAATCTATATTCATGATTTAAAATTGTTTCAGAGCTTTAATAAATCTGAATACCTTTTTTTTAATGTCACACAATCTTCCCTATGAAATAATGACATTTACTCTTGATGTGAAAAGTTACGTAGCAAGTTAGAGACGGGGGGAGGGGATCACGCTAAATGTATATTTGGTGTTACATAGGAGGGGGGTGAGGTGAAAAAAAAAGTTGAGG
>JBCFYV010003859.1:0-25003 GCA_039000515.1 Timema cristinae
TTAATAGTTTGAAGCTCAAACACATTTATTAATTTATATATAATTTTTTATATAATTATCAATGGTTTTATTAAATTTTGGGTCTGGCATTATTGTTTGGCATATTGATACTTAGATTTGACACAATAAATATTTTATTATCATTAATGATAGTTGAGATATCATCAGAATAAGAATAACCTTTGGGTAAATGGGTGAAATGCTGGTTGCGGGTAGCCCCTTCAATTGTAAAGCTCCTTCTTAACATACCCGGCAGAAGACACATTTACATTAAAGGATATACAATTCAGTTTTAAGGGTAATATCGTACAAATAAGAATAAAATCTTTAACATATTAAAATATGTAGCTATCACCCATATTGTTTTTATTCTGCCAAGACTACAATATATTTAAAATTGGCTATTAGCTTATATATTGGTTTCAGAAACAATATTATATTTAAAGTTCGATAACTAAAATGAAAAAAAGTAACTTAAAACTTAATTACGTGTGTTTGAATAACAAACTTTGTGTAGTAGTCCTAGTTTTACATTCAAACTATCATTTAGGTAACAGGGCTTGTAGGAAGTATTACTAAATAACATATATTTAAATTGGCTCTCAGTTTGTATATTGCTTTCAGAAACCGTATTATATTTTAATGAACGATAACTATAATTAAATAAGGTTCTAAAATTTTATTACTTTGGTTTGAATGACAAACATTGTGTAGAAGTCTTACGTTCAAATGACTATTTAGGTTATAGGCTTGTAGAAAGTATTAATATATTAGCTTACATCAAATTATTTAAAGAAACAAATGACGAATGTTGAACTTAATTATACTCTTCAAACATTTTATTAACACGTTTATTTCGTTTAACTAACCATAAATTGATTAATTTAATATATTCTTAAAAATTATTGAAAGATGTAGAAACGCCTATTTGCCTTGTATGTGTGAAAGAGAGAAAGAGATACCCGAAAGTTTCTTTTCTCCTACACAATGGTGTGCAGATGACAGCTTGAAAGTTTTAGCCGCAGATGTCCATTCAGTTATATTATAGAGTTCAGTGGCTTTCGCAATGTAAGTGGAGTTGTTTCGTATGTTGAAACGGGAAGCTTGTTGAAGTTATTATACTATTTGGCTAGTGGAATAATGATGTGTGATATTTTATTTCATATTATTGAAGGGTGCAATCATTTTATGCAGTAAACAGAAAACCACCTGTACAAGAGTTTTGGCATGGGGTCTAAATAATCCAATGAGCTTAATTTGCAATGAAGTGGAATCAGTTATTATGGTGAGTAGACAGGACTTGCTTGCAGTGAAAGGCGACACTGTTCAGACGTAGACATTTATTTTGAGGAAATTATACAGCAATTATAATCGGCGCAAATAACTAACAACAATAGTAAGTGTTCAGTGAGAGAAAAAAAACTATACGATGGTCAATGTTGCCACACTATACACACAACAATTACATCAAAAACAAAAAAAAACAATATTTAACATAGCAAACATGACACCTCCCTCTATGTTAAAATTCTTACAAACAGAACAATACTACCAAAAAAAACCTCACGGCTTATATAATCCCAAACTATGCTTAAGCTTATCGAATTTAATTTTACCCAATGGTTTTGTGAAAATATCGCTACTTGTGCATTTGTACTAATGTACTCAACACTAACAACATTACTATTTACTTTATCTCTTACAAAATTTACCTTGATATCAACATGTTTCAATTTATGATGAAATTACGGATTTTTACAAAGCTTAATCACCAACTGATTATCCTCAAACAACTTAACACAAACACTTTTGCTTTCTAAACTTTCAAAGACATTCCTCAACCAACATGCTTAACTAACAGCTAAACTTAAAGCAACATAGTCAGATTCAGTAGACGATAAGGCAACTGTAGCCTGTTTGCGAGAAACCCATGAAATGGTACAACCATAAATTTGAAAAGCATAGCCTCCAGTCGACCTTCGATCATACTTATCACCTACCCAATCAGAATCAACTAAACCAACAATATCTTTATTATTACCTTTCTTAAAAACTAAACTTATATCTAGGCTACCTTTTACATAGCGTAATACTCCATTGAAAGCTACCCATAAGTCATTACTACTGCATGACTGGTATCTGCTTAAAATGCTTATTGAAAGACATAGATCAGGTCTCGAACACAACATTGCATACATTAAAGAACAATTACTGACCAGCGACCTGCATCTACTTTCTGTTTCTGTCTCTCAGAATGATCTCTCATTAACAAACTGTGATCAAATTGTCTTCTATAGACGTTACAACAGCTTTACAATCCAACATATTTCAATATATCAATAATTTTTCAAGGTTAATACTCTGGTTTATCACTATAGTTTTCTCTCTTAAACTTTGAGTTACATGCATTCCCAAATAATGTTTAATTTTACCCAAATACTTCGTCTTTAAAATGTTCATTTAACATTTGATTTACATTATTATATCTTCAATTTCATTAGGAGTTAACAACAATTCATCGATGTATAAGATTAAGTATACTTTATATCCCCTATAATTTTTTTATACATACAGTATTCATATTCACATCTCACAAAGCCTAACTTAGATATTACACCAAAAACTTTTTTAATCCAATTTTTAGGTGAATCTTTTAAACCATTTGATTATTTTAATTGTATACATTTCTACCAGTGGCGGTCGTCACTTTAGAACAGGAGGGTGAGCCGTTTAATTTTATAAATTTTAAATAATATATTTTAAAAGAAAAACCAAATTTTGGGAAAATTTTTTTGCTAAATATTCATTTGTTTTAAATAAAAAATTAATACACAAACAACTGGGAAAAATAAAAAATAAAAAAACTTCCTCCAAAGGAGGGAGTGTTTTAGAAAACTTGCACTGTGTAATGTGCATAAATTTTAGGTATGTATTTTTTCACTTTTTCCCTACAAAATTCGGACAGGCCCCCCCTAATGAATTCTATTTTTTTTTGATCAATATTAATCTTGCAAAATTTTGGGCGTCTTAAACGCCTGAATTGAACTATATATTAAGCCTAATTACAAAAAAATATTAAAACATTAACTAAATAAACATTATCCCAAAAAAACCCCACATAATATTTTTAAAAAACACATACGCCACACACATCCTAAGATGCAGGGGCACGCAGGATGGTGACAACAACTATTTTGGTTCACGCTAAACACATTTCCCAAACTTTCAACTTAGGGCGCGTGAGGGGGTGCGCTTCAAAAAAAGAAAAGCAATGCTAGCTAGTAGCTAAAGTTGATTTTGGTAGGAAGAACAGTAAATTAGTTACAAAGTTTCTAAAACAATTTTAATATTCAAAATCAAATCTTACTGCATTGCCCCCTTTCGATAGTATTTTCAATACCTTAAAATAACACAAATAAAATAGTAAAATGTTTAATATTTTGGGCGCAAATAAATAATTTTAATTTACCTACTTTCTTCCAACCAAAATCAGCGATAGCTAGGAGGAGGAGGCAATGGTTAAGGTGTGTGAAGGTTTGGTTTCCCAAAAAATCGGGCGTAAACCCCCTCGCCCCCGACCGCATGCCTTTTAAAAAAACTTGTTATTACTTAAACCAAAAAACTTTTTTTTCTTGAAATATTATGGCAAATAAAATTGTCGTGAGAGTGCGAAAAATAATTTTAAAAAGGAACTGGGATTCGGGGGTTGGGGGGGGCGCGCCCCCCCCTTGGGGACGAGCCGCACCTGAATACTCCATTACCTTTTTTAACCCCTTTTTGGAAAAGAAAAAAGACCCCCATCAAGTCTCCATAAAAAAATGAACTGCAAACTTTTAATTGATAACTGGTAAATTTATTTTCTTTAAAAAACGCTAAAAAATTTTTAGTGCATTAACCCTCCCCACAACTATAAATTTCTGACAAAGCAAATCTTTTTTTAAAACCTCTAGTATAATCGGGCCCCTTTCGAAAATTTTACCTTTTCTCTTTTTTACTTTAAAAAAACCCATTTACAATAAATAATATAAATTCTTTGGCTTCTCAGCTTATCCAGTACTTTTTTCTTGAGTGTTTTATTTCCATTCCATTGCTTTTTTCCCAAACTATTACTGCACCCTTGAACAGCCTCTTATATGTTACAGGATTTTATTAAAACTTCTCAAACCCTTCACTGCCCATTTCTTTTGATACCTCCTAAGTCCAAATCCTTTCTCCTTTACTTTTTTTCACATATTAGGTAGGTACTCCTGTCCTTTTCCTCACAACTTCATTTGACATTCCTTCTCGTTTCTTATTTACATAAGAATCCTTTTTTGTCTCGCTGTGGAAAGAATTTACATCTCTATGGATATCCACATTATTTCTGTCGGTAAGAACATTTAATCCTTTCGTTTATCACTATATTCCAAAAATAAACCTATCCTTTTTTGGGGATCCAACTTAAGCCTTTTCGCTTGGTAAGCACGACATCTTAAACCCCAAATTTCTAAAATACTTAGGCGTTTTTTTGATTTAAAAAAAGCTTCTAAAGGCTTTTTTCCTTTTATAGGACTAGGCCCTGTTGGTTTTAAATTATATGAAACCGTGTTTATGGCTTTCCCGTAAACCCTAAGCCCAAATAGGGGATTCAATACTAAATATAAAAAAAACCACAGTTTAAAAAAAAAAAAAGAATATAGAGGAGCGCGTAGATGAATACCTAAAATTGTATTATAAAAGCTGGACTTTAGCAGTCCCCCGCGCACCAATCACTTTGGATAGGGGAAACAAAAGGTCCCCCTTATGGTTGCCTAAAATTAAAAATAAAAAGGTTGAAAGCAAACCTCACACCTTTTTTTGACATGGGGTAATAGGCGTAATTATGTAATAGAATAAAAACAAGTCTTAAAATCTTTTAGATTTTAATTTTTGCCAAACTTTATTAAATAATAACATATTATTTGAAGAGATTTAATAATTCATTATAATAAATTTTAATAGTGGAGTGAGTAAGCATTCTCAAATAAATAATACATCCAAAAAACATTGTTCCCTAAATATTTTCTCTTTTTCTTCTAATCATTACGTTATTTTTTATTACCCTAAACATAAAAGAAATACAAATTTATGCATAAAAAATTAATTTATTTTGACATACGTCTTTCAGTAAATGATTTCCTAAATAAACATTTTTGAATTGTTACTAAAAGTTTTAGTTCCCTCAAAAATACCTAATGTCAATACCCTTTAACTTTAACGCTAAAAAATACTGCAAACTCAAAAATAGCCTTCGCCTAGTCTTAAAAAAGGATCATAGTACTTTATAAAAATCGAGGATATTTCCCAACATTACCCCTTTTTAAATTTGTTGTTATATTTTGGGACAAAAAAGATATTAACAACCTATCCTAAAAATAACAATCGAGAAATAGTAAAAAAAAAATAAAGTTAAATTATATAAATAATAACTAGGCAAAACTCCCTTCTATAATATTGAAAACTCGGGACCCTATTTCAAAAACCTTTCCACCTTAATGTTTTCCAAAAACCCAAAAAAACCACTTTTTCAATTGAGACGAAAAAAAGTTTTTTTTGAAAGGTTTGACTTTCAATCATTAGGATAAATTGAAAAATTCTGACTAAAAACCCTCAAACTTTCATATTTAACACCATCAAACCAAATACTATGAAAACAAATAAAGTTAATTGGTTGAATAAATTTCCCCAAAATGCCTGTATCAATAACACAGAAAATGTCTACTTTACAAACCCCATTTAAAGTAATCAAAGACGAAGATTAGCAAATATTTAAAAATTAAATTTGATAAAAAGGTCTAAAAAAGAATTGACTAGTTCCCCAAAATTTTACATTTAAAACCAAAATTGGTTTTTTATTCTTACTTTAACGTAATAGCCGTTACGCCGAGCTTATCCTCATGACCGCCAAGCCCAAATGTGACGTCTTCCTCGACGGATGGTCTTTTATATGGCACACTCATCGAACAGGATAGGCACAAAGGAAGGGGCGCGCCGGCAGAAGAACATTCTATATTATTTTGGCAAAGCCTGGCATTTTACCATCTTCTTCTCGTTCCTTGAATTTGGGCGGGATTGATCATGGTAGTGGTGGCGCCGGTCTCTAGTGGGCGAGATGCGGAATTTGGCTCAGTCTTGGCAGTTGTTCGCTTGTGGTTTGTGTAGTCGGATGTTTTTTTGCGCGAGGTGCTCGGCAAGATTAGTGTATTGGGTAAGTGATGTTTATACTTGACTGCCCCATTCTGTTGATTTGGGAGCAATAATTGCTACAAGCCCAAAACATCTTGGGCATATCAGCGTCTTGCAACTTGGTACGAGCAGCCTCCACTAGGGGTGTGTACATAAAACTTCTCTTATGGATTATATCATTGTACTCCATCAAGCCCTTTTAAATCTTCTTTTAAAACAACTCTAAAGCCGTTATCAGTACGTAGGACTTCAATTTAACAACCTTTTCCCTTTCCGATTTAAAATATACTTTTAAATACATGTTTTTATTTCAGATTTATTTTTCAAAAAAAACACTGTACGAAACCCCAAAAAAGTCGTCCTTCAATAACGGAAAAAACCTGGATCCGCCTATGGATGTCTGCTCCATTGGTCCACAGACGTCGGCATGCACTAATTGCAATCTCTCCGTCGCTCGCAAACTGCTTATGGGGAATTAAATACGTTGTTGTTTTCCTGCCAGACAGCCCTCACACACATAACCATCAATATCGTTATTAAAGTAAATATTATTACGTTTTTAACATTTCTTTATGATTAAAGTTCTGATGTTCAAGTTTTTTTAAGCCAATCTGATCATTTTCTCACCTTTTGCGTCAAACAACAACTCGAACTTTTAAAAACTGTCAAACTTGCGAGTGCGTTCGTACACGTAAAATGTAAATTTTGAGCATTTTGTTCACTCAATAACGTAACTTTTTAATCACACGCTCCTAGACTGTCTGAAAAACACCATTTTATATAGTTTATTTTTAACACGTTCTTGCTAATGCTCGAGTGACACCATAATTGTCCACAAATTTACATAGTTCACTATTTGATATTAGACAAAAACCCCTTTGTCCAACACATAACCACTGCGAACAAATTAAATTTCAAATCAGGAACATATTACACATTTGATAGGGATGTTCCCCATTCCAAATACTCCCGTTTTAACAGTACCAACTCCCATCACACTTAGTAATTTTCCATTGCCAACTTTCACCTTTCCGGAAAGTGTTTCTCAACTAAAGTCTTAAATAACATTTAAACTCCACACAAATATCACTGGCACCTGTGTCCATGTCCAACAGTTTTCATAAATATTTTTTTCACATTTAGAGTCATGAATGCAATTGATTGTTTATTCCTTTAAGCCCCTTTCCTTTAGCTTTCAACTGTCTACAATTTTTCCTTAAGTGACCTTTCTTCTTGCAATAATGACAGCTTCTCAATTCTTTCCCTTTATTTTCTAACAATATCTTGACAAAAGGCCTACTTTCCCACAAGTAAAACATTTTTTGAATGATTGTCTACACTGGCCAGTGCTACTACTTCCTCACACGAACCAATTATCTCTTCCTCCAGTAATACACGAAAGTCAATTCCTCCATATTTTGTTTCTCTGATGGCAAAGACTCCCATTATGATCGGGAAAAGCCTGGTACTTCTCTGGTAAACTCATAAGTATTTTGGTAATAACCATTTTCTCATAAACAGGTTTACCTGCCTGTTTTAACCATGTTTTTTTATTTCTTCTAATTTTGACAGGAAGACTGACATAGATCTATCCTCAAATTGCAACATGAAAATTTTTTCTGCTTTTCACGCTGACCACCGATTCTTTGTCATAGACCGACTTTTTTCTTACTCCACATATCCTTAACAAATGCTACAAGATAAAAAAGTGCGTCATGGCCTTGGTTCCAACCTCATCACAATAATCTCGAGCCCCCGCATATTTTCTTATCCATTTTGGGTTGATTTTCACATCTTCTATTTTATTTCTCTCCACAACAATGCTATAATCCCCGCCTCAAAAAAGTTCCCTTTTTGGGAAACGCCTACTCAATTTTCACCACCATTTAATCCAAACAGTGATGTAAGTTTTGGGCCCTCCATCTTCAACAAAAATTTTTGTCTGTATTTTTTTTCACCCTAAAAACCCCAATACTCGAAATAACATAGTCTTGCCGTTTCCCCGTTCCTTTTTTTTAAACCCCAAAAAAATCTTCTCAATGCCACGCGCTGGGAAAACAGGTCTATGTTTTTTCAGGTTTTCCCGGGGCCCATAACCTATGGGAGAAAGGACTTGTTTGCGGGAAAAGGGCAACACTTGTTAACGTAGACATTTATTTAAAGAAAAAATACGGCGATTATAATGGGCTAAAATAACTAACAACAATGGTATTTTCGGTGATGAAAAAAAACTGTCGATGGCCAATTTTGCCACACTAAAACCAAAAAATTCATCAAAAAAAAAAAACCCACTATTTAACATTGCAACATTGAAGTTATCAAGGAAAGGGGGCAAAAAAAGGGCACTATGAAGTAAGACAAAGCGTCCCATTGTAAGTTTCTCATAGTTCTTCATTAATACAAAGAAAAACCCATAGCGACAATACTACACACAAAAAGTTAATGATTGGGGGAAGCCAGCTAAAAAAAAAAGTCAAAAATTCCTTTAAAGTTTTCCGGGGATTAGGGTTAAAAAATTTGTTTTTATACTCATGCTGGGTTGTGTTAATTTGTTTAAATTGTTGAGTTATAAGGTGAAGAAACCTTAAAAAAAATACCAAAAATTTTTTTATCAAAAAAAAATGAAACCCGCGCTGAAAAGGGAATTTCCCAAAACTTATTTCTTTGGTTTTGAACTTAAAAAAAGTAAGTTATTTTTTTTTTTTGGGTAGCTGATTGTCCAAATTTCAGATACGCGCAGTTGCTTTAGTCGGATTTTTTAAGGGAGAGAGTTTTGTGGGGGATTTATTGGACTTAGGGAAAACCCTGGAGAAATAATATTTAATGAATTTTTAAAAACTTTTTGTAAAAAATACGGTATAAAAATTTTTTTGATAAAAATGGGCACCACTACCCAAAGGGAAAAAGGAAGGCTTTTTGGGAAAAAGAAAAAAATTTAAACAACTGTAAATTTCCTTACCATGATTACCAAAAACTGCCTTTGTGGAATTTTAAAAAGGTTTTACCCTTGCAAGAAATCCAAAAATGTAATTTTTTGGGGTCCAATCAGTTTAAATGGGAACCCTAAAACTTTTTTTAAAGACTTAATTTTAAATTTTTTACTTGTGTTCTATAAAAAATTGGGGGGCGGGAAAGGCAATAGAAAAAGTGTGGTTTGAGGGGAAAATATTATCTTTTTTTGATTGAGGGATAATTTTGAAAAGAGGTATCATTTTGAAATATTTTTAAGATTCTAACAATTTTCAAGGTTCTGTTCTTTTTATTTTGTTACTTAAATAATTTGGGGGTAACCGGCTCGGGGGTACGGGCCCAACTTCTGTGTGGAGCCGGGGTTTAACCCTCGGCCCCGGCAAAAATTTTTTTCCAAAAACCCTTCCCTTCCCCTCTGACATGGTAAAAATCACAATTGTAATGTGTAGAATGCCAGGCCTCCACCAGGTTTTTGGATTTACGTTAAAGAGCCCCAATTTAATCTCAAAACACCCAACATTTACACATTAGATAATCGAAACCGAAGGATTGAAAAAGGGGGGGCTAAAAATTTAAAAAAAATAAGAAAATAGTAGCAAGGTAATATAAATTATTTGATTTGTCAACTCCATTTGGTTTCAAAAAAAGATTAATTTTCATTCCGGTTGTTGAATTATTTGTTTAAAACAAGCAACCCTTTTCCGTTCAGTACCGTTATTCTTTTATCACCCTTTTAAAAAAAAAACACCACGATTTCTTTTGTTAATAACTACCAAAAAAATCACCTTGGTAAAAAAAGCACAAAAATTCATTACAAGTTTTTAAAAACAACAAACTAAAAAAAAAAAAAAAAAAAAGCGATGGAACAAACAAAAGGGGTAAAAAAAAAAACAATACATATGTCTCCAAAAGTCAAGAATAAAAAATGTCAAAACTCCCCCTTATTTAGATCGTTTAAACCAACCTTGCTTCGCAAAATTAAATGAGCTTTGGCAAAGGGTTTTAAAACTCTGCAATGTTTTTGGATTCAAGTCCCCTTTTAAAAAATGTCACACGTTAAGAATCCCCACAAAATGAAACGAACTCAAAGCTTTTTTTCGGGGGATCAGGTTATTCGTCAATTTAATTGCTATTTGGGTTTTTACGTAATTGGGCCCCTTATACATTCAAAACCCAAATTTACAAAAAATTAACTACCCAAAGCGCCCCTTTTTTCCTTTGACATGCAATTACTAGCCTTTTTTTAAAGGGGTTTCTACCTTTTTTTCTCTCAGAGGCCCCAAAAGATACACCCCCCTTAAACAAAAAAACAAATCCCCTAGTTTTTTCGGGTATCTACATTCCACAAATCTCATCGAAAACCTCTCATTGGGGTTACTCCCCCGCCCGTAAAAATCCCCTAAACCCTTGTCCCCCCTTAAAAAGGGGAAACTTTTTAAACCCCCCCCAGTGATTTTCCCATTTATTTTTAAAAAATTTACTGGGTTGATTAACGTTTTAAAAATTTAGGGCGCTGATTTTGCAGCGAAAAAAGAAAACCCAATTTCTTCCGGTATGGCAATTTCAGTTTTTTTTTTTCTTCCCCCTTTAATTGCCTTGGGGTTTAAATGAAAACCGGTTCAGCTGGGAAATTCGGCTTTGCATTTTCCCCTAAATCTTTGTAGAATTTTTGGATGTACCCAGATAATTTTTATATGCGTTTTTCCCCTTTTTGTTAAATTTAAGGCCCATGAAAAGCTTGCGTCCCAATTGTGATTGAAAAACACTGTTCCCAAATTTTGCAAACTTATAATTGCTTTTTGAAAGCGACATCAAAAGCCTCAAAAACATGGGAAAAGAAACATTTCCCTTTGCCCTTCCACAAACCGAAAGGGGCACACTCATTGGGTTGGAAAAAAAATTTTTTAAAAAAATTTTTCACAATTTTTTTTCCCAAAACCCGGGCAAATTGCTTGAGCCAAAAGGCCCCTTTTTAAAGTTAATACGTTCGGGTGGTTTTGTCTTCAAACCGGGGGTTTGCGCATTAGATCTTTTTTTTCAATTACCTGAGGAAAGCCGTTTTCCATAAAATTGGGGCTTTTAAGTTTCTCCCCCTACAAGGCTAGAACTGGGATTGATTAAACAAACAACGGCGAAAAAGAAAAATAATAACCCCTTTCGTGAAAAAACCCCCTTTGCAACAAGTCGGCCTTTATCAAAAACCCCACTTGAATTTGATTTTCTTTAAACCCCTTTACAACCGATCACATGTTTCCCCTTTTTGGAGTTTCACAAGTTCCCCGTTTCTTTTTGTTAAGCGCACCATTTCGTTTCGTAGGGGGTCCACTTTATTTCAGAACTCATGACACCCCTTTTTCAAAATTAGGCCGTATCCCAATACGCGAACATTGTAGCTTGGCCCGGCAGCTGGTCCGATACGAAGTTGTCTTCCCTGAAGATGCTGTTGAACTTTCCAAGTGGTTCTACTCTTACACTTCGGGACACTGGACTTAGCTCCACTCCTTCTAATCGATTGACCTTGATGACAAAGTCAATTCCACCTACTACTGGAGGGGTTTCTCTTTTTGTGTATTTTTTTTTAAACCCCAAAATCAATTTTCCCCCTCTTTTTTATAAAACCCTTGCTCGTTTTTTAACTCTTCTTTAAGTTCCCACGCTGAATGTATTTTTCGAGTCTTAGGACCCCTAGTCGATAATTCCTTGACTCCCCGATCAAAAAAATAAAATTTTTTTGCTCTTTGGACAAATTTTGCTGTCTCCTTTGGGTTTATGCATGATCTCACAACCAAAAACCGCACATGTTTTATTTTGGTTTTCAAAAAACCATTTTTTAAATCTTCCCGTCAATTTTTAAAGGGGGTCGTTTTAAAAAATAAAGCTGTTGAACAGCTTCACCCCCATAATTTTTTGGAAGGTTTTTAATAACATAGATCTGGCACTTTCCAAAGGGCCATTTCACCTCCCCACCATTTGTCTGAAAACGGGGTTAAAGTTGATCACCCTTTGTTTTCGAAAACATTGAATTAATTTTTCGGGGCTCTCCCCCTTGTCTGTAGTAAATTTTTAGTTTTCCATTGCTTTGTAAAAACTTCATAACTTTGAACTTTGCAAACATTCTGTTTGTGAGCTAAAAAAAAGAGCGGTATCCTGAATTCTCCTTTAAAAATAAAAAAAATTTGAACCACCCGGGATGAATTAATGGCCCCAGACACCAAGAAAACTTTTTTCCGGGTTATTACTTTTGGTTTTGTGAGGATGGTTTTTCGGCTTTTTCCCCCAGTACACGCTTTTCCCAAAAAAAAATTGGTTTTCTTTTATTCTAAACCTTAGGCGTCAAATTTTTCCCTTGCATTTTTAATTGAATTAAAATGACCCCAAACCCTTTTGCCCCGCTTTTGGGAGTTAACTTTCAACATTACACTTTTAAAAAATTTACCCCAAAAACATTCGGAAAGCGATCCTACCACCCCTTTTGTGAAAGGCCCCATTTTTCTCACCTCCTGTTATGGAAATATGGAATGGAAATTTTTTTCATTACGCTCCCCTGAAAATAAATTTGTTTCAAATCCGGGGAATAAAAAAACATTTGGGGAATTTCCCGGGTTTCCTTTTTTCCTGCATCTGCAAAATATTGGCCAATACGCTACGGAAATCGTCGTTGCAATTTCTAAATTTTCTTACCAAACCCCCTGAGTTACTGAAAAAAAAAGCGGGGGAAAGTCAAAGGGGCTTGCACCCGGTCGCCAACCACACAGATTTTCCTCCCTTTTTTTGGAAAAAAAGCTAAAGTCCCAAAACAATAAAATGAAAAATCATCACCTTTTTCTTCCTTTTTCCCTTTTATCCCTTCGCTTTTTACATTCCAACCCTGCCAAATCGTTTCGTATTACAAAGGTGTTTTTTTTTCAAATTTTTAATACCTTGGAATTTTTCTTTCCCCTTGTCTTTTAATCATTAACCCCTTTTTGGAAATTGGGGGCTTTTTTTTTTCTCTGTTTTTTCTGCAGGGTTTTTTGCAGGCCCAAAGGGGAAGACTTTTCCCTTTTAGTCAATCTTTTGTCCTCCGAATTATCCTCCAATTAAATTTTTCCCCTTTTTTGTTCTTTTGCAGTGCAAAACCCCCGCCATGGTAAAGCCAGAATTTGTGGCAAAAAGTTCCCCTTTAGACTCCGGTAATCAGGGGTTTTTCACCGCATCTCAATTTCTTACAGAGGTTTTAAATTTTTCTAGCTGGTTGCGACAGGGGCCCCCTTCTTACCAAAAAAAAAATTGTTCCAAAAACTTGTTTCGCATCTTACTTGTGTCCCCATACAAAAATTTTATCCCAACTCTTTCGTGTCCACATTTTTTTTTAAAAAAACAAAAAAAAAAAATTCCTCCACTCCAATAAATCCGCTGTTTTTGACTTAATTTTTCCCTATTTCCCGCGTCGAGTTTTGGCTTTGTCGGGCTCGTATCTTCCCTTTTCCCAAATTTACCAAATTTTGAGCTAAATAAAATGACACGCAAAATTTCCTAAGCGAATTTTGCCGTCGAATTTTGTGGACGATTTTCCCTTTTTCCCGTCTTTGCCAAGCAAGAAAAGAAAATATGGATAAAATTTTTCACCTACCGCGTCACGACAAAACGTACACCGACCAAAAACCTACCGTGACCGAACAAACCGTACCGTCAACACAACAACAAAATGGTAGCGACGACACAACAAAATTTCTCAACTTAACATTTTGATAAAATGGCGGGCAGGGGAACGGACTGACCCCATAACCTGTTAATTTTTTTCTGTTTAAATACAACAAACCCTTTTCCCGCTTCAGCCCCTTTTTCTTTTCTCACCTAAAAAAGAAACCCACTGATTGCTTTTTTTAATAACTCCCAAAATCAATCACCTGGATACAACAAAGACAACAAAATTCATTCAATCTGTTAAACCAAATGAAACTAAAAAAAAAAAAAAAAGCGCATCCCAACAACAAAGGCTAGAAACAAAAAACAAACTTGTTCATCATAGAAAGAAAAAAAAGTCAACACGGATTTTTTTGTGATATTTTTAAAGGTAGGGAAAAAAAACCTTAATTAAAAAGTTTTTAGAAAAACAAGAAGTAATTTAAGCGAAGGAATCAAAGATGACGTAAAAGCTACTTAAAAATTTAATTGGTTTCATTCAAGTTTCATACATTTAAGGGAAAAAAATTTTTTTTTTTTAAATTTCCTTCAGGGCCTTTGTAAAAAACATTGGGGGAGTGAATCTGAACTTATATTGTTTTCGTTTTTGAGTGGTTTAAAGCGGGGAAATGTGTTTTCCTTTTCATTAAATGTAAAAGAACTCTTAAGCCCCAAAGACAAAAAAATTCTAGTTTAAAACCAAAATTAAAAAGAAAAATTCCTTTAAAAATTTCAAAAAATACCAACAAGATTAATCAACTTAATTTTGAGGCCATTGGGGGGCGGCGATTTATCAAAAAAGAACAAAAGTATTTGAAACGGGGAAAAACCTGCTGCGCTTTTCTTGCACCAGTTGGGGCCCAATTTACGGAACGATGAAGAACACCTCCCACTTTTCCACTTAAGCCCTTGTCGGGTTGGTTACAAGCAATAATTGAATTTTGTCAAATGTTTTTCCCGGGTTCTTGGACAAAATTTTATTTGTTTGTTAAAAATTTTAAATTTAAAACTAAGGTTTATTAAAAAGGGCTTTTTTAAATTTTTTTCCCTTTTCTTTGTCTGCAATTCATTTTTCATTCGGCCCCGAGTACCTTCGATAATTGTAAAAAATCTAAGGCCGAGGGAAAAATTTAATTGAGAGGGCCTGGTATTATAGTGACAAAAAAATGTTAAATAGTAAATATTTTTTAAAATTTTGATATTTGGGTAATATTAAAATTAAAATTAATTGTTTAAATTTAAATATTTTTTTAAAACCCTAATAAATTTTAAAAATTTTAAACAGGCAGGACCCGGGAACAAAAAGATCCCATAAGATGTTCAAAAATGCCGAATTTTAAACGTACATATGACATCCTAAAAAATTCACATATTACATGTAGTTTTAGGGTAATTCTAATTAAATCCTGCATAACGAATAACTATATGAAAAATCCCCAAATTCATAATAAAAAACAAAGTTTATAATAAAAAATTTCAATTAAAGTATTAAAAAAATATTTCAAAAAACTATTAAAAAATTACTAAAATTCCTCTTTTCTTTCTGGATAAGGTCTTTAAAAATATTTTTTAAGGGGTCCCGAAAAACGTTTTTTGGACCTTTTTTTAGGCTGAATGTATTTAGCCTAGTCTAAAGAAAAGCATGGCATACATGCAAAGATCAAAAAAAAATACAACGGCTTCAATGAAATAATTTTTTCAAGTCCTTACATGTTAAATTATTTAAAAAAAAAATTGCCTAAACCTTTGATTTTTAGATAAAATCTATACAAATATTTTAATAAAGGTGAACAAAAAAAAAACCTTAGTTTTAAAGTTATCTTATGAAATTAAATAACCATAATCTTATTTTCCCGTGATTAATTAAAATTTTTTTTGTTTTGGTTTTTTTTTTATTTTTGTCAGGTATTATGGGAGACCTATTTCTCAGAACGGGAAACAAATACATAATATTTTCTCTTTTCTTCAATCATTTATACAATCGATTTATTGATTCTAAAAAAAAATAAGCCGTGTAACAAACAAGTTAGGGTATCACAAAAATTTTAAAAAAGAGCTTTGAAAATAATTTTCGTTACTGTGTATACTGGTATTTAATTATTGGAGCTTTTAGTATTTTTATTGGTGATACAAGGCTGTTATTTCAAGTCCAATAGCTGCATACAATCATGAGTTAAATCAACTTTTTGTTTGTCATTTTTTCACAAAAATACAATCATTTTTTTTTTTTCAATTTCTTGCTATGCATTTTTTGAATTAGTTATGCATAATACAGAATGTAACCCCAAACCCTAACATAAAATTCATTTTTTTTAAAGGGCTGCCTGTAATTTAAAACAATTTTTTTTTATGAGGTTTTGATTTTTTTCATAAATATTATAGTAGACCAATTATCAAAACAGATTAAAAAAAAATAATTTTTCCCCCCTTTTGTTCAATCGACTTACAATTGAACCCCGCCTCGGTGGCGTATTTGGGTTAAACGCCTTGTCGTGTTGAGGTCAACGCTGAGGACGGGGAATCGGGGTTCGAATCTCGGTGGGGAAAAAGGGGGGTTGTTTTTCCTAAATTTTTTTCGACCCGCCCGGGGGCTTTTGGGCTAGCGCGCTTCCTGTTGAGCTCGACTGCTGAGGACGGGGAATCGATTCGAATTCGGTCGGGGAACTATTTTTTTTTTTTCCTAAATGGTTTTCCACTCTCCCCCCACGCAAATGGGGGCTCATTCCCTAATTAAACCTTCCCCATTCCTAATCCAATAGCGTAATTATACTTAAAGCGTATAACCAAAGGGGTAGAAAACGTGGTGCTAAAATAATACAATTGTAGCCTTTGTAAAAAACAAAAAAAGGGCTCCCAAAAGGGCATTTCAAAATTTAAAGACTTTTTACGTCTCCGTGCTTAAGGTCAAAAGTAACCTTTTTTCGCATTTCTTTGTCGATATGTTTCAATCTAAAAGTTTGTTTATGTAAATTTCAAAAATAACTCAAAAAATTTTAAATAAAAGTTTGGTATTTTCCCACTATTCAACTATTGTATCAACCATAAACGCTCCCTACGTTTAAAATATGTTTTCAAATTCTTGCGCAATACATAAAATGCATATTTCCTATTAGATGTTCGTTTTAAAAAAATTAAATCCATTTAAGACTACCGAAAAAAATACCTATTCTAATCGGGTTTAAATCATTGAAGGGACCAATATAATTTAAAAATTTACGATCCAGAATTTTGGGGTTAAAAAAAAGGTTTCTCCTAGTACACTACATTTTTATAAAACATCTTTTAAAAGCTTTTTTCTCTAATTTTTTTTTAAAATCTTAGGTTAAAAAACCCACTTTACGGCAGCTCTGTTCAAACTTATTAAGGAAAATACCAACAAACAAAGGTTAAAGGGTTTCTTTTTTAAAGTATGTATCATAAAGGACCCCTTTCTTGTCACTTGAATACCCCCTTTATTATAAAAATCCATATCGCTCTACTTGGGGGGTCTCTAATTTTAAGTGCCTACTGAAGTCAAAACTGGGATACCCGTCCCCAAAATGATTTTTTCCTACGTATCTGTTCGGGCCCTTGGAGAAGGTCAGGGTCTAGGTTTGGGGAATCAAAAAAAGAGCTTTAAATTTAATTGTCCAGTGAGGATTGTTGAGGTATTTGACAAGTTTTCCCGGGAATTTACTAATTTACCAACCACTTAATGTGAGGTTAGTCGAGGGGGGGAGGGGGGACCTTAGTAACTTCCCAAACCCTTTGCCGTCTTCAAGAAACTACCTGGGAGTTACCCGGGACCCCCGGAGAAATCTGTAAGGGTTTCCGGGCCCAGGAATATTCCACAGGGAGGGGGAAAAACCTCTTGTCCCTTCGGGTAGGTGCAGAACACTACGAGGGTGAGTAATATATCAAACCCAAACGGTTCCAACCCAATCCATGCTACCCAGAGTAATTAACAGTGAGTGTTACCCCTTTTTAGTTTGTTTGGATTTGTATCTTAGCCCATGTTGTTCGTTTGTTCAAAGTGATGGGTACAATGTAGCAAGGTACAATTATTGGGTTTAAGGTGTGATGATTTTGATGCCGATTATCAAAAAAATTTGTTTAAAAAATTTTTAAAAGCGTCAAAATTTTAATTGCATCCATCTTTTATTATTTATAAATGAACAACTAATTATGCATAACATTAAAGTAATATATTAAAACCCAAAAACACTTTTTATCAAAAAATTGACATTTTAAACTTTTAAAAAACAAAGCTTGTTGTTTCAGCAATTCCCCTTATGTTTGTGTTTCAATAATTAGTTCTACCAGTAAAGTATGCATCATGTTTTTTCATTTTGTTTTTACAATCTGTAAGTGACTGTAAAGGGGAAATTATTCAAATAAACTAATCATACTAACGACATTTTAAAATAAATAGTACACCATTCTTACATACTTCTTTTATTGTGTAAAATTATTAGAGGACCCCTTTTGTTGAAGCCAAGTATGTATGTCGTAAATTTGCTTTTCTAGGGTAGTTTGCTAAAACAGATGAGGAAAAATATTAAAAAAAATACTTACACAATTTTTAAAAAAAAAGATTAAGATAAAAATAATTTTTACGTTTTTCATTATTATTTTAAAAAAAATTTTACCTACACAAAAAGGGCCACAGAAAAAAAAAACTTCAAATGAAACATAACTTCCCTTTTTGTTATAGCTTATTGTGCTTTTTATCTATTGCATGCTTTTTTTAAAAAAAATACATTTATTTACACCTAGTAGAAGTACCCAGCTTTCACTTTTTTAAAAAAAAATTTCAACAAAGTGTCATTAAAAAACCCAAACGTTTTTTAAAAATGTTTCTTTTAAAAATTTGGGAATGTAACTAAAGGGAAATAAATTTTATAGTTGCAAAAAATTTGGTTTTTCTTTAGTGGGGAAAACTTTGGGTTTACGATTTTCCAAAACCAAGTTTTTAAGAACTGCCCTTTTTTGCACCTAACTCCTCAATTGATTATATCCTCTCCCCTCTTCTCAATGGGTGATATTTTTATATACAATGATTATCTAGACTACCCTTCATGCTTAACTTTATAAAAAGTTAAAGTTAAATCAACTTTATGCGTTGTACACTATTCACCAATACTTGTAAATGAACCCCCATCGTTAAAAAACTAATGTCTTTCAATTTTCTTGCTTACTGTTTGATTTTAAAATTAATATTCACTTTTTAAAATTATGCGTTATGAATAAATTAAAAACCCCCAAACCTTTGTTTTTTTAAATCCTGAAGAGCCTAGCCATATTCTGGCTCTATTTTGATACAGTGTAGTGGAGGGTTAAAATTACTTATTAAATTTGCAGGTTTTTATAAGTACTACTAATTTTTCCCAAAAAATTTTTTACAAGTTTAAAAAACATAGAAAAAGATTTATAACAAGACAAAAAAATTTTTTACATACAGTTATTGAAAGAAAGAATTTCATTCAAACAAATAAAATTATAAATAAAAAAAGAATTTTAAAAATTGAAAATTATTGTAAAAATTTAATGTTGGGTGTTTTTATAAATTACATATTATATATACGAAAAGAAAAGCAAAGCGATTAGTTTTACGATTAAAATTACCCCAAAAAGAAATTAAAGTTATTAATTATATGATATGATTTTTAAAAAGGATTATTTTTATAGTGAAAAAAAAAAGTAAAATTTTATCATATTTTTTATTTATTTGGGCCAAAAATGATCTTAAACCCTAAAACATGTATATAAATTTTAAATTTTTTTTAAAAATTTCAAGCTACGTGTGAGTGATTTAAATTTTAAACTTAAGAGTAACCAAATTGATTGTCCCAAAATTTCTTTTGTAACTATTCTTTTTTAAAATTTTACTTCAAAGTAAAGGCATGAAGAATATTAATATTTCTGTAAAGTTTTTAAAACAAAGTCGGGGTTTTATCTTGTAAGTGTAAGGTCGATACCTCGATTTTGTTAATGTAGTGTCCCCATTTAATGGGGCTATTTTTGGGATCACGTGATTTTAATTGCTTTTTAGAGCGCTTTTGCAGGTACGAATTAATGGGTATTTTCATTTTATGTGTGTTTTAATTTATTATTTTTTAAATATTGTTTTTTTTTAGTTTTTAAAAACTCTATAGTCACTTTTAAGTGTTAAAAGTCCCCCAATGTTAGTTCATTATTGAAAGAAAAACTAGTCGAGTTTGATGGTTGTCAATAGTAACCCTAACGATTGTTTTGAAATGGGTCCCCCCACAGGGTTTAAAGAAAACCCCGGAATTAAAATTATTTTGTTAATATTGTAATAGTTTTTGGGCCAATTTTTTTTAAATACTATTAATTTTTATATAATTTTATAACTTTTACATAGACGATTAAAATTAATGTAAAAAAATTGACAGTTAAAGGGTTTCTTTTAGGCCCCCCTCGAAAGCCCCCAATTTTTTTTAATATCAAAAATTTGTGTTTAAAATTGAATCACAATCTCTACTGAATGATCTTTTTTTTTAAAAGGTTAAAAAAGGGAAGTATTGTGTTCTTTTAAAAAAATTTTTGATTTTCCAATAGTTTGGTTAATCTTATGAATTATTTGTTTTGATAATTTTTTAAATACTACTAAGACTAGGTACTGCAATTTAGATCTAGCCAAAAGGGTTTGGGTGTTAAAAATTTAGATTTTTAATGAATGAATATTATACTTTAATTAGGGGGTTAAATAGTATGCTAAATCTTACTATTTTCATTACTTTGAGGAAAAAATAATGTTTGAATTTAATTTTTAATCAAGTATTTTGAACTAACCTATTAAAAATAAACCCTTTTAAAACACATTATTAGCTAGGAAATTCCCCATGTTGAATTGGAAAAATTTTTTGCCACACAAAATCTTGTTTTGTACTTATACTTTTGGTTTCTTCAAAACTTTAAAAATTTCTCTACTTTTGCAGTCAGAAAAATTTCCCAAAAAAATTTTTGAAGGACCTGCTGAAGCAACCCCATTCATATTATTTCCTTTTTGTTTTTGCATATGTGTACCGAATGTGATAGATTAAAAAAAAGTTCTAAAATTAAAACACTAAACTGGCTAGGGCCCATATTTAAAATTGCTAGGGGCCCAAATGTCTAATTATCAAATTTTTTTTTTTGTTTATATTTTCATTTTGTTTGGGGAAAATATAGTCACTTTATATGTAAATAATTATAAATATTTGTAAATGATTCCATTCGGTACTTTTGCCTGCAAAATTTTAGTCACCCGTCTAACATTAATTTTTTCCTTTCATTAAAATATTATTAACTTATTTCAATATAGAAGGCTTACAGGTCTTGAGTTAAAATTAATTTTTCCCAAAACATTTTCTATGTTTTAGGAACTGTGGGCCCCCAAAGGGGGGCCCAGGTAAATGTATACAGTAGCCTCATGGCTTCTTTGGGGCTGAGTGACAGCTCACAGCTGAAGGTTTTAAAGAGTTATTTTTAAACACGTTAATTTTTTGAGCACCCCCATTTTCAAAAGGGGCAGTAAATATATTTTGTTTGGGGTTTATGGGGTAGGAGGTGCAAAATTTTGTGATTTTTTCAAGAATAACTGCAATCCTTTGAATAAATTTTAAAATGGACTCCCACTAATTTTTAGCTTAAATCATCAAGTCGTTCAAATTTAACAATTAAGTCATTAGATTTGACCCCCATGCCTTCAGAAGGAATGTTTCTTAGCCCCATTTTTGGTTGTAATGTGAAAAACCATTTATTAATACTATTTTGGGGTTTTTTAAAAATCATTGGGTGAGAAAAAAATTTTTCTATTTTGCAGTAATTTACATTCCCAAGTTAGATTTTATTAAATTTTGACTAGGGATTTACCCTTTATGAAATAATTTCTCTTAAAGTATAGTCCAAGGGCCCCCTACTGTCAGTGTAGGTTTAAAGGTATTCTTCACTTGGATTAAATTTTAAATTCAATTGCAAGGCCCCTTTTTTTCCCCCCCCTTATATCTTCGCCCAAGTCAAGTGATGTCAAAAATCACTCATGGGGTTCGAATAAAAAACAAGTTAAAATGCTCTTTTAGTGATGTTTCTAGAGGGCTTAATAAAAATGCTTCTTAAAATTTTAAACTGGTTAATATTTTTTCAAGAAACAAAATAAGGTTTTAAATTTTTTTTGGGATCAAAAAACATTGTTATGATCAACCATTTTACATTGTGAGGTAAAAAAGTTTGTCTTTTTAGACCATTTGTTGGGCCCACTAAACTATTGAAAAGAGACCCTTTTTTTTAAATATAGTGTTGACCCTTTAAAATTTAATTTAAAAAAAATTTTAAGTCAATTTTGGGTTTCTCCCAAAGGATTATTATGTGGGGGAACATAAAACATTTTTTAACAAAAAAACTTTATACCAAATAAAAATAAATATTTAAATCATGTTTTTTTAAAATAAAAACCCTACCTAGTTTTGTTTTTACACTTCATATAACAAAATTTAAATGCAAATAAAATAATAAAGGTTTTACTTCTGATTAGAGCACTCCGTCAGTACACTTTTACTGGTAGTCCTTGGCAGCTTTAAAGAAAAAATTTTAGTCTTTGATTGCACATGACACAAGATACTGAACTTCAAATTTTTAATTTTTGTCTTCTATCTGACAACACTTTTTTTCTTCCCGAAAACGATCTCTTCACTTTTGGGTCTACTGGCGTTTATTTGAATAAAAATCATTTTAAAATTTTGTTTTCACCTCTAAGAATTCCCCAATGTCTTTTAACTGCTGAAATTCCCGATCTCATCAAAAACCGCTCACATTTTTCTATACATTTCAGCTCGAAAACCCCGGGAAACCCACTTGAATTCTTGCACAATGTTGTCCACGACACCCCAGTAAATTTTAAAACAGTTTTTTATTTCTTTTCTTCAAGAGACTTGGTCACATTTGGACACTAAAAATTTTTTGGGGCGAAAGGGAAAGCCAAGAAATTTTGTACTGTGTTTTCCAAAGCAACTTTTTTCAAAATGTGTATCGTTAATGTTTATCTTCACGCAGATTGTAACAATATCCGTAAAATTGTTTAAATTAAGGGTGTAAAAAAAAAGCTGTAGATAGCCATGTCCCTCATCTAATTAATATGGATGTGGAGGAAAAGGTTTATTTCAAGGGTTTAAATTTTTTTAAACAACTGAACCCTTTGGTCAAAAGATTTAAGAAATGTCTTCTTTTTGTTGGAAAAAAAAAATTTATCTTTTTCGGGGAAATTTAGGCTACAAATTTTTTTCACAAAAATTTTGTGCAGTCATGGTTTAGGCACGTGACATCAAGGGACGTTGGAAAACGGGACTTTAAGAACCTTGCCCGCTTTTTTCATGTAGGCTACAGCCCCTCAATTTAAATAAACAGTAGACCGTTCTTATGTTTTTAAATCATCGGGCCCTATACATTCAAATGCAGAGGTAAACACTTTGAAACTACCGTTGAAAATGTTTGTTTTATCTAATTGTTCACATGCAAGCAAATATATTTTAGAGGGTTTATTTTTAAAACCCTTTTTGTCAATCACAAAATTTGCAATGAATGGCCACAGGAATCGTACTTGTACAAAACCCAAATCCATATTTTTTTTTCCACTCATGGCTTCCTAATTATTTTTAAAAAAGTATCATATGAAAAACATTCATATAGTGTTTCTGTTAAAGTACGCTCCCCTTGGAACTTGTTCAAGAAATTTTTAAAAGTGTATTTTCTTTCTTCCATACCCGGCCCCAAATTTAAACGCCTTCAGAGCTAATGAAAAAAGTGATTGACGTCGGGGGGGTTTTCTTACAAAAAAGATACAGAGCTACTTTGGGTCACTTGTCATTTGACACAGAGCTAAATTTTTGTTTAGAAGTTTTTTTTTTATTTGTGAAACAAGACTTTTTTTTTATGGGAATTCATTAATTTTTTAACACACTTTGCAAAACAAGATTGGCCAAACATCAAAAATATGTAAATGACTGAATTCTTTCACAAAATTATTCAATTTGGTTTTTTTAAACCTGCCGGGTTTTTTTTGGGATGGTGAAAAAATTAACCCCCTTTAAAAGTAACAAGGAAAAACCCAGAACACTGTCACACCATTGCACAAAAAAACCAGTTTAAAAGGAATAGGAAAACGGAAAATGAGAGAAAATTTTGTCAACGATATCGCCCTTTTAGGGTTATCCCCAAAATCAAAATTTGCACGTGTATGCATTTTTTAACGGAGGAAAATGATTGGAAAAGCTTAAGGGAAGATATGTGGATGGTGTTAATTTGGGGTGCTGGCTTTAACTCAAGTAGGCGACTGACCGTGTACAATAGAAACACAAATTGTTAAAAAGAACCCACCCCGGGAAAAAAAAGTTTTTGGGTTTTGGAAACATAAAGGGGGAATTTTGAAGGAATTTTTTTTCGATACGTAGTGACAGTTTAACACATTCAGAGAAAATTGGGGTACTTGTAATTCCAACTGTTTTAAATGCAATGCAAAGTTTAAATTTGAAAATCGGGGAAATAGGTATTTTTGTGAAAATATGCAAAATCTTTTTTGTTGTACCAAACCCTTTGGCATTTTTTTCCTAACATCCTGTGTTATTTGTGACTTATAATTTATCTTTTATGTTTATACAAGCTAAGCAGCTAAAATCTTTTCTTTTTACTAAAGTTTTTTATAGTAAGGGTTTTTTATTTTTTTTTATGTTTTCTTCAGGTTTATGACCTAATAAGTAAGAGGGGTTTGTTTGAATTTTTTAAATAGGCAATGACGAAACATAGGTGTTGACTTAAAATTTTGTATATTAAATTTTTCAAAATGTGATGCAAGTTTTCCCGTAACACAGAATCAGATGACACCACAGAAACTAAAATCAACTATTAAAAACAAATTTTTCAGTTTAAAAAAATGAATCTTTATTTCAAGATGCCGATGGATAAAGAAAAATATAGAAAGTTTAAATTTAATTTTATATACAAAATTTTATGTTTAATGTTTGATGCTTTTTTTTAATCTTCCATGTTTTTAGTAGGGGCCCATGGATGTGATTAAATATGATTTTTTTTTTTTATGTTTAAATTTTTGTCAATTTTTTTTTTTTTTGGAAAAAATTTTAAAAAAACTAAAAACAAACATTTTAAAATTACCTTGAAATGTTTTCAATCA